>JARQOC010000001.1:257559462-257690303 GCA_033576535.1 Allobates femoralis | reverse complement strand
GTTACAGAACAAATTTTCCCTTCATAGAGATGATAGATCCAAGTGGAAACTTATTTCTGATTATTTTACTAAATTTTCACCTAAACTTGCTCTCCAAAAAATGATATCGGAATTAATAGATTCCCCTGGCAAAGTATCCAATTGGAAAACAAATAATTTTTACAAAATCTTAAATGAGGATGTTGAGCTATCTAACCTTTTATTCCTTGCTGCATGGGAGGAGGAATTGGGGATTTGTTTGGACCTTCAAAAAATGACCAAAACCATTGCTATCACATATTCTTCCTCAGTATGCGCTACTATGCATGAATCATACTACAAATTATTATCAAGATGGTACTGGACTCCCAACAAATTGAACCGTATTAATCTCTCTCTTCCTCCCACTTGCTGGAGAGACTGTGGGAATATAGGTACATTATCTCATATCTTTTGGGATTGCTCTAAGTTACTTAAATTTTGGACTGATGTAAAATCCCTCATAATTGATACTACAGATTTTAAAATTACTATATTACCACAGATGGCCCTTCTATCTATTGGGATTGAGGATCTCCCCAAAAATGTAAGATATATTACCTCACATATTCTTCTCACCGCCAAGATCCTTATTGCATCTAGATGGAATAAAAAGGAACCTCCATAAAACATTTGATTGATCGCATATCTCATCATAGCGTGTATGAACATAACTTTGCCATCAGAAACAATAACTTTTCCAAATATCTGGAACATTGGGATACTTGGCATATTGCTTACTCACCAGCTCTGCTGAATAAGGTCAACTGACGTACTTTATCTCTTCTTTTTATTAACCAAGTTTTGGTTTTTTTTTCTTTGTTTGTCTAACTATTACTAAGCTATTGTGCTCAGATTATTTTTCTTGAGTAAGTCGATTTTTTTTCTTGTCTTTCCAATGCTATGGATACCTGTGTATTACCTTCATTGTAACCTGTCCCTTAAATGTATGTATTGTGGATTTGTTCCTTCCCTTTCCCCCCTTCCCTCTTCCCTTTGTTATCAAAAATTTTAATAAATATATTTGGAAATATAAATGGAAGCCTCACTTGCTGACTTCACCATTAAAAAAGACAATGCCGCCAAGAGGAGAAGGATGACCAGAGACTTATCACATCTGACTGCCCTGTCTGGATAAATAAGAAGGGGGAGGTATGTGACAAAATGGACCGCTTTAATGTATAACCTATGAGGGTTTCTTATTTTTCCTGACAATATTATATTTTGGTTTGCAAACTTGTAATATGCCTCTGATGGGTTACACAAGATTTCTAGGAGCCTGATAGTATTTAAAATGGGTAATGTAATCATCTTGCCTCTTTGTATTGTATTTTATTCCCACCTTGTGATAACCAACTAATTGTAAGAACAAGTCTTGTAGAGGTTTGGTGATGTGCATTTATGTAATGCAATTATCTTTCTTCTGTAAGGTCAGAGAAATTTAAGCCTATTAGAAGGCCATTGTTTTACAATGTGGATTGTTTGCTATGTAAATGGCCCCAGCTATCATTGTTTAATGTTATGGATGGCATACTAAATGTCATTCTCCTTGACCCCTCTTTGTCAGTCATCATATAAATGATTATTATCCAGGCAGCTTGGAAGTGAGCCAATGAGAGAACAGTCTTATTCCACTAATCATGAATTCCTTAATATCCTGCAATGAGGGCTGAAGGTATATAAGGAGACCTGCTCATTAACCAGGGTGATTTTAATTCTGTCTAGTGCCCTCAGTCTAGGGATTTCGGTCCCAGCTAGAGGTGCACTAGATTGGACACAGGCAGCTAATCTAGGCTCTTCGGATCTGATTGGCCAGCCATAACCCCAGGCCTAGGCATTTCGGTGCCGACCGATGGGATCAGAACCTGGATTATAAAACCACAAGGACTTCAGCATCGAATGTTTGGATTCACTGGGATAACAAAGACTTCATAAGAAAGCCACACAGGTTGGGACAATCCAGTCACCTGCCTACAGACTTTGCCATGCTTACTCAGCTTCCTAAATCTGGCATTATTTCTTTCTCGGTGGATGCCTGCCAAAAGCAGGGTGCCATTGGTTTGGAGTAAATAGCCCTGGAAGATCTGAGGCACGAATATTCTAAACCCTGGTGAGCCAGGGGAAGGGTGAGACTCTGTTGCCTGTTACATTGTTGTGTTTGCTGGTTATGTGTATATGCTGTTAACTGTTGGGGATCCAATAAAGTCTTACTATTGTGGTTCCCTAACCCTGTGTTGTCTGAGTAGTGTTCCGCCCACGGTTAAGGAGCTCGGGCATTCAGTTTGGGGGATGAGCCCTGGTCCACGTGGCCTTGCTAAAGGTGGCTGGGCCAGCGGACGAGAGCACGCACTGACCCCCGTGTCTCCACAGTGACCACACGATCGATCCTCAATCTGACACAAAGATATATATGTAAAATTCTATACATATATAATATATATATATATATATATAAAAAAATTACATGCATGTAAAGTTATATGTATGTGCAAAAATTTCCCATTATACCAACAGGAATAAAAATAAATCTTGAAACGGAAACAGCAGAGATGGATATGATGGTGAGGACAAACAGATTACCTGTATATCAAGGTCTATATGCAATCCTAGTATGCCTCAGAACACAAAGAACAAATGCTAAATCTATCTGTGTGATCAAAAAAATAAACATAGTAGAGTGACCACTGCAATTGCCCTGTATGCTAATGAAGAAATAACATATCAACTGCATAAATCACTATTACAGGTCAGCTGGGCTTATATGTGATCTCTATGGAATCCCCAGTCTCAATGGAGACTATTGGTAAAACAAACACACAACATCTGCATAAGCATGCTAACAGGAACAAAATTGCCCATGAATAATATTGTTGTACAGCCCCATACCTGTAATGGAAGACCACAAACCTGAAATGTTCAATGGTATAGCTTATTCATGATGTGCCAAACAAAAAAAGGCAATATAACAAATGAAGTCCTGCTATAAAAGTGCAGCTACTTACTGGTGATATGTCAATTGTGGGGACTGGATGCCAAGGTGTGCGTATTACCGGTCACGCCGGTTATATACCAATGAATTCTGAAATACTTCATGGTTCTGTTGTGTGGAACGCAGGAATTATCGTGGTGACACGCAATTCCCTCTCATGTGCAGTGCTGAGTTCTGTTCTGTGATTGCTGATGTCTGGGAGTTGTTAGCGATGCATTAGTGAGGAAACCTGATTCTATTGGAATTTTGAAACCCAAAATGCAAAAAGATCAAAACCCCTCCCTGATAGCTTTACATATACAAGAGGGGTGGGGGACAAGAGGCGCAATAGTGCCCTATCACTAGAGACACTTTAGGCTATAAAGGTGGTGCTATGGAATCACTCACCTGATCCAGTTGTGGCACCCACAACTGGTTTAAAGAGCATCAGTACTCCAGCTGCTGCAGGACCTCCACCGACCACCCACACGTGGTGCTGTCCAGAAAATGTTGGGAAAGGAGAGGTGTACCACGGTCCGCGCTGCTAAGTTCAAAGAAAACTCACATGGGAGTCAGGGTTTCACAAACAAATCCTTTTTCTTTATTCCTTCACTCCAACGCGTTTCGGTGCCCCACCTGGCACCTTCCTCAGGGTCCCTCTACACCTGCTACACCTCTCCTTTCCCAACATTTTCTCCCTGGCAGCTTGGATATTGAGCTCAAGATATGTCACTATGTGTCAGAGTTATACTCAGTTCTGCTGGTGCACAGGCTGGTTTAAAAAAATTAGTCAAACTACTCCAAGAAATTGCTTCTGACAGTTATACTGATGCTGCTAATGTTTTAATGCTGACAACTCAACGTTCTCTGGGTTGGAAGTATAGATCTGCCATGCGTACGGGGTCCCTCACTGCTGTGTTGGAGAAAATCAGTCCTAAGATTGTCTACGAGCTTTTTTGGATTCTCCAGCATGCGCTTGTCCCCGTTCAGAGTGGGAAGCATCTGGTTAAATTACTCTTGTGCCACATATACAACAGTGTGGCAACCCAGTAGTCATCGCTAATTCGAATTCTAACAATACAGGCATCATGTTGCAGATAGTGCAGCAAAAAGATGCTCATGTGTCTGACGCATCCATGAGACCCATGTCTTTGTTGTGTTGGTGGCGGGATAACAATTGAGCTTCCTTCATCCGTCCTCTCCCATCAACCTACAACAACAGAAGGAGGAATAATTTCTTCCTCATCTCTTGACTATTCTGTGCCCATCACCTCTGAATTCTCATCCTTCTCCATTTATCCTCGACTCCTGCATCTTCACTTACAGTTTATCTGGTACTATGAAACCCCCATCACTCTACTCCACCCTCCCATCTCACCTGCCTGTGCCTTTGAGAGCAAAAAAAACCCTTTTTAGGGGAAAGGAAGGATTTGGCAATCAGTAGTTTGAGAACAAACACAGCCTTTGTTATGAGAAACTGAAGGATTTCGCAATCAGTTGTTTGAGGCAAAACACAGCCTTTTTAGAAGAAACTGAAGGATTTAGCAATCACTGCCAAAAAAGCATTTTAGGGAAAACTAAAAGATGTGGCAATCAGTTGTTTGAGACCAAACATAGCCTTTTTAGGGGAAAAAGAAGAATTTGGCAATCAATGGTTTGACAACAAACACAACTTTTTTTTAGGGGAAACTGAAGAATTTGTCAATTCCTGATTTGAGGCCAAATACAGCTTTTTTTACGGGAAAATGAAGAATGTGGCAATCAGTTGTGCAAGGCCAAACAAAGCCTTTTTAGGGGAAATTGACGGATTTGGCAATCACTTGATTGAGGCCAAAAAAAAAGCCAACTGAAGGATTTTGCAATCAGTTGTTTGAGGCAAAACACAACCTTTTTAGAGGAAACTGAAGGATTTTGCAATCACTGGTTTGAGGCCACACATAGACTTTTTAGGGCAAACTGAAGGATTTGACAATCACTGATTTCAGCCCAGAAAAGCCTTTTTAGAGTAAACTGAAGGATTTGGCTATCATTGTTTGATTGTAAACTAATTGCTTCACCAAGGAAATGTCTAAGAGTACCTTTACACGCAGCAACTTTTCTAGGAATTTCACTGTCAATTTACTGGTTGCAGTGAAATCCTGGACACATTGTTCTGTCTTGTTGCTGTGTACAAATGGAACAATGTCTCCATGATTTCACTGCAACCAATAAGTTGCCAGTGAAATTCCTAGAAAAGTTGCCGCGTGTAAAGGTACCTTAAAGGTACCTTTACACGCCACCACTGTGCCTAGCAACAGATATCCACCGCACGTGCACGTTTTTAACGGTGGATACCGATCGCTGATGCTGCATATAAACGCCGCCATTGCGTTGTCAACTGAAGGTATCTTTGTTCCCCGGAAGTTCCGACAGATCCTGCGACTTACTTCATGTTGAATACTTTCGCTACTTCACACGCCGCTACCACAAAGGAATATGGGTGTATATATTTTGCGCCGTAAGTACATAGGCGTGACAGAGTTGTGTATTCCGTGACGCTAATACGCTGACTGGACAACGCAATAGCGTCATGATTGGCCAGCCTGCGCAGGAAGGCTGGCTAATACATGACGCCATTGCAATTGTGTAGTGTGAATGGTCAGCTCTTTAAATATGGCGCCCTGTGCAGGGACAGCCAATCGTAACACAGTAGCCCCCACCAATGATCGCTGATGGGGCGTAGTATCCAAGACGCTGTGGCATGCCACTGGGAGTTCACTAGGCGACGCAACATCCATGCCTGTGCCCCGTTTAGACGCCACTACCATGGCAATTGTGCCTTTGTGTTTCCTTCGGTTTTTGAGCACGGCTCAGCAACAGGTATCTAAGTTAACTGCAGGACACCAAAAGGAACTGCCCTATTTACACGCCGCCGCCATTTTGCAGCAATTTCATAGCAACAGGCACAATTATCCTCAATGCCCGGCAGTTGCTACCTTCCAGTAGTGGCGTGTAAAGGGGCACTAAGAGTTATCCAAATATCTTTACGCCATGAACTACAGGAAAAATTGATGAAATGAATAATATATTGGTAAGCTTTAAAATAATGTGCAGAATAGAATCAAGGAATTGATCAAGGAATTCCTAATCAAGATATTGGATACTTGTGCTCGAGATGGTGGATGAAAAATTTAATTCCCACAGGTTTCTATTCAACTCTGAGATAAAGAGTGTTGCTTCATCAAGGGTACCTGACCATATAAAAAAGAGCTTATCGATAAATCTCTTGTACAGACAGATATGGCCGGCAAACAAGGGGGATTGAGCAATGAGGATCTATTCAAACCTTCTCATAAAAAGATTTACATAACTGGGGACAAATCTTGTCCCCATTGCACAGCCCCTCGTCTGCTTGTATGTAAATTCCTCAAATGAGAATACATTGTTACTAATAATGAAATGGATAGTATCTAGAATAAATAATCTCTTTTTTTCCAGAATAGATCCATCCATTGATAAATACAATTTAATTGCTTACAATCCTAATGTATGTGTTATATTTGTATAGGGACCTGACATCAAGGGTGAAAAATATAAATTCTTTTTGAGAGTCTACTTCTTTTAAAATGGAAATCAGTTGTGAGGAATCCTTCAAATAGGAATCTAATGTTACCACATATTTTTGCAGAAAGAGATCCACTTAATGCGATAAATTCGCTGTTATTGACTTTATCCCTGAAATGATGGGCTGGCCCGGGGGATTTGTGGTGCTCTTATGGAACTTGGGCAGGAAGTAGAAGTATGGAGTCCGACAGTAATAGATGTCCAGAAACTTCTCCTTTTTATCCAAAATACCTTCATTAATCGCTACCTGTATAGTTTTTTTGTATTCTATAAAGATATTAACAGAAGTGTCCTTGTCTAGTTTTAAATCGTAAACTGTGTCACTGAGTAACCGGATTCCTTTTCGGATATACCATCCACGATTCATTATAACTATCCTGCCACCCTTATCGGCTCCCGTAATAATTATTTCTTTATTGGTTCTCAGACTAGAAATTGCTGGGACCATTAAGTTATCTTTTTTCTTAGTATGGGGAAAAAATGGATTTCCTTTAATATTAGCTGTTGAAAGGTCTCCAGATGGGTACCCTTATGGTCGGTGGGGTAAAAATTGGATTTCTCTTTAACTTCAACATGTTGATAGCTATCCGTGGGAACTTCATCATTGATGTCACATGTAAAATTACTCTTAACTGTCATCGTGCGATTTTCCTCCATGAGGAACTGACCTTTTAACATCAATTTTCTAAAATATTCATTTAAATTAATATATAAATCAAAAGCATTTAAAGGTGAATTGGGACAATAGGATAGTCAACTACTTAAAAACGACCTGTCACCCTCCTGGTGCTATGCTAACTGAATGCAGCACTGAAAGCAGCGTGTCTGCTGCATTCAGGGAAGGGGTCCCCCATGTTTCTAGCCCCCTCTTTAATAAAGATATTTCCCCCTCTGTTAGATTGTGACTCAATAAATTAAATATAGCAGTTGTTTTTGCTTGCTCAATTGTTACGTTAACATCATTATTTATTCTACTGATTTTTTTCCTTTACATGTTGATCCTTTGGCTCTAATACATTTTGAGGCACCTCCTCCCCTTCCTCTAAATACCCTACGCTTCTTTTCCTTTTAGGCTGGCGGGCTTGAGCCGGCTGAAAAATCTGTGGTATTGTTGTGTCATGCATGGTGTGTTTTTTTTTACCATTACATGGTGATGCAATTTTGTTACACAATTCCAGTGCTTGTGTGGTTGATTCTATAGATATATTTACATTCTGTGATTGCCATACATTTGTATGTGTCAGTGTCATTTTTTAATCCTTAGATGGTGAAACATTTTTAATATCCGATTCTGATACTTGAGTGGTTATTCCTATAGAAGAATGTGCTTTGTGTGGCAATATCACACTGCTTTTCAAAGTGGTTTCTGTAGTTGGTAGTGTTGATTCAACTAATGGTTTGGTTATTTATGTTGTGGGTATTTGTGATTCAGGGTGAATGGTTAAATGAAGTCATTTACCATAATGGAATTCTAGGTAGATGTTAAATTTATAAACTCATTCAATCCAAAATCATTCTGTAGCTGTACGTCTGTTTTTTCAGAGTTTTTTATGGAAGTTTCTTTCAAAGGGACCTGAAGTTTCTCTAGAACCTTCTGGGTCCAATATATGGGGGGTGGACATAGTGAAATCAGCATATCAGTCGTATCCATACAGTTATCAATTGTTGGTCTCAATTTATCATCTAAATGATCTGTATTTATAATAACCCCCATATTTATGGGTGGGTTCTCTTTAATTAAGTTTTTATTTTAGTTTAATCTCTTTATATGATTATCATTATATTCCCACTGATGTTTATTCGAGAATATATGTTTCTCCATAGTGGGCTTTGCTCTTGTTGATACCTCAGTATTTTTCTCTTTTCCCACTTCCACTACTGGGGTAGATGGTACTTATATCATTTTTTAAGAGGTTAATTCTGTGGTTTCTCGTCAATCCCTGCCTAATTTATTTGCCTTCTTTTTAATAATATCGTCTTCCAGTTTAGACAACCTAAATTTGAGACTGGTATCATATTCTAAAAAATTGGCAGAAAGGGAGTAAAGCCAAAGGTACACTGTCGTGCATCAAACACGGAGCGTGCTTGATGCATGAGAGTGATGAGAGTGCTGTGCGTGTTTTAGGTGTGTGTGGTGCGGGTGTAATGCGAGTGTGGTGCCTGTGGTGAGTGTGGCTTGCTGTATGTATGTGAGTGTGCTGTGATTGTGAGGTGTGAGTACGCATGTGGAGCGTGATTGTGATGCTGTCCATGGTCCTGAAGGACCACGGGCAGTATTTGTCAGGAAATTTAAGCTCTGTGGTGTCAAAGCCACAGAGTTTAAATTTCCCGCTTGTAACTAATCATCTTGTACCGCTGTGACAGCAGCAGTACAAGGTGTTTAGCTAATATAGTGATGATTTTTGTGAAATACTGATTTCCGGGGTTATTGTAGCTATTAAACCCATCAGCATCCTTTGCGCAACATGTTTGCGCAGAGAGTGCTGATGTGGCTTAAATCCCGGTGATGAAGGGGTTAATAAGATGCTGGTGTGGTGACACCATGTATGTAGAGAGTGTCCTCACGCCCTGGACACATGGTGTCATCACACCATGTGTGTGCAGGGGTTAAATCATCAGTAATTACTGTTAAAGTAATTGTTGGCTTTTATTTCTAACTGTAAAAGCCGGAGCTATGTTACTGGATATGTGGAGCTGTCCCCGCTGTATGATGCTGAACATTCCTGGTGCTGAAGTCGAGACAGGGCTTCAGCACCACACAGCGTTTAGGCTGGACCGTTCACGTAGGTTTTGATGTCACCACAGGTCCTGCACTCTCACTGCTGCAGTCACTGTGGTTTGGAGCTCCTACCACTCCCAGGGGAGTTTGTTGGAGTTTGTTGGTCACACTGTGACACATTTTTATATATTGCAGAATAATGGGTGCAGTGAATTTTTTTTATATATGATAGATTTGTTTTTTTACTTTTTAAAGGGTTTTTATTTATATATTCTTCTATATAGGGTTTTATATACGTACATTTATGTTTTTTGTAATTTGTACTCTATTTTAAATAATGCTACTGTCTCTGTCAGTCAGATTGAATGTTCAGGCACTCTGGACAGGCAACAGATAGTAAATAATCACCTGTTTTTATAATTGATTACAAATTGATTTTAATTGCTTAAGCTATATTAAAGGTTTCTGTTTCCTACTATGGCTTATGCCTAATGAAGTTGGTGACCCGTCGAAATGCATTGTAAGAGCCATAATCTGTGAATAAAGAAGATTAATTAACAGATGATCCCTGCTGTGGATGCTCTAATCGTCTGCTCCCAAAAAAAACGCAAGCTTCAACAATTATTTCCATGCAAGACGTGTGTGTACTGTTATCACACATGGCATTCCCAGGCTCCAGGTTTAGTTGAGACATTGGTCAAATATGGCCTGCATAGTTGTCCACAACTCTTCACTGGGTGACTGACCTCTCCAAGGCATTTAAATTTCAATACTGCCTGATGATGGTGAGCCCTGGCAGCGCAGTATGGAGGTTAGGGAGATTCTCTCTGGAATGTTGGAACATTAAGGGAAAGGTCAAGGTCGCAGCTGGATGCCCTAGAGGAGGTGGAGAAGGCAGAAGCAGTGGATGAAGTGGCATATGCAGATCTTTGTCCCAAACATCTTGGGGCTTTCAAGACTTGCAGAATAGCCCCTTTCCCTCATAGCCTTGCAGCCACCAGAGTGACTTCAGTGCCCAGTCAGCAAGATGTAATGCCCCTGGCCGTGTTTGCTAATACAGGTGTCAGGGGTGATATGCACCCTGTCACACACAGAGTTTCTCTAGGAACAGGTGATGTTCTCTGTGACTTGCTAGTGGAGTGCAGGCACAGCTTTCTTCCAGAAGTAATATTGACTGGGCAATTGATACTGGGGGCTGTGACTGCCATCAGCTTTCGAAAACTGTCTATATGAAGCAGGCAGAAAGGCAGCATTTCTGTGGCCAACAAATTGGATATAGTGAAGTTCAAGCTCTTTGCTTTGGAATTTGTAGGAGGAAATAATCTTTTGCATACCCTTAACTGCAGGACCGAGGGCTGGCTTCTGAGAGAGGGTGGAGTAGGGTGTACCTGATAAAGTGCTGCACTGTAAAGGGAGGTGCAGGTGGAGATGTTATTGTGGATTGACAAACAAGTGGTGTGCTGAGATCAGTGAAAACCTACAGGCGTGTCCACTTCTGTACCAGCTGAGGGGCTATCACTAGTCCCTGACTGTAGTGGCTAAACAGGTGGAGGTTATGTAGCAGAACACCTGTTGGACAACACTTGCCACAGTGACAGAGTAGGAAAAAGCAACAGATGCAGTTGATGATTTTATTTTACAAACTCTGCAAATAATGTGAGTTGGGTCATCTTTTGCTGTGTCAAAAAAGTCCAAGGCTAGGCAATCCTTGCTGCCTTCGAGAACTGCAGATCTGCATCCGCTGCTGTACAGAGTCAGAGTTGTAGCTGAGGATGCAGTACTTGTCATACTTGCAGCACTCAGTCATCTTCCTCCTCCACCTCTTCTGCTGAGCTATTCAACTGCATATCTCTGGGTTGTTTCCAAGTGGGATCTCGAACTTTGACATCATCCTCTTTGTTGTCTCACTCATTGCCATGGGAGTCACCCTTCTCCACTTTCTGCCCTGAACGCACAGTAGAGTTGCAGGTGCTCCTCAAGTATCTGAGTCTCATCATCATCGTCACCTCCACCTCCGAGGATTAACATCTGGTGACAAAGGTCTGGATTCTGCTGGGACCCTACTTCGTCCATACTCGGATCCAGCACGAAAAGGTTTTGGGCATTGGTACAGATGCTTTCCTTCTCTAGAGTATGTGAATTTTTGGAGCAGACCTCTGATGCCTATGGAATAGAATGTATGAACATGACTGCAGAATTGCTCATCTGTGTTTCCTCACAATCATTTGTGTGGTTGGAGAGTTGTGACACAGGGGGACACATGGATTATTGGGGCACCACCTCTGAGCACTGTACTGTTTGTGATGTTGAGGTGGAAGAACAGGAGGACAGGCTGCTTGATGTAGAGCTTGTAGTGAACTGGAGCAAAAGCTCTTTCTGGGCCTCATCATCAACTTGTATCACTCTACTGTTGGCAAACAAAGAGACTGAAGTAGGCTGTCCAGTAACAGAAGTTGTCACTTCACTTGGGATAAATGCCAATGTTTGGTCAGTACAGCTGTCAGTAAGGCTGCCTTCACACTTGCAGATGGATCTGCAGCGTTTTGCAGATGCATCTGCAAGTGTGAGCATGCTGACCGCGGCCCCTATGTTTATAATAGGGCGCACGCGGTGTGAAAGCTCTCATTCACTCCTATATGTGTACTGTCAGCAGGCGTATGCCTGCTTACAGATCACACTCTCCCGCCCGCAGCATGGACGCTACATCTCGCGTCCACAGTGCGGACGGGAGTGTGTGATCTGTCAGCAGGCATACGCCTGCTGACAGTACACATATAGGAGTGAATGAGAGCTTTCACACCGCGTGCGCCCTATTATAAACATAGGGGTCGCGGTCAGCATGCTCACACTTGCAGATGCATCTGCAAAACGCTGCAGATCCATCTGCAAGTGTGAAGCCAGCCTAACATTAGCAGAAGCACCTATCCCACATACACCTCAAAGTCCTCTTCCCCTTCTAACAACTTTTTTTCCTTTCCCCTTCCCACTCATGTTGTATGCTCACAGATTTGGAAAACAATTGTTTAAGGCCAAGCACTGCCTGTTTAGTACAAAATGAAGGATTTGGCAATCACTGGTAAGACGCCAAAGACAGTATTTTTAGGGGAAACGTAAGGATTTGGCAATCGTTGGTTAGAGACAAAAAATGCCTTTTTAGTACAAATTGAAGGATTTCACAATCACTGCTAAAAGGCCAAACAGGCTCCTGCTTGCAAGCTTACAATCTATGAAGAAATAGGACAAAAGATAAATGGTACAAAGTGCTTGTCATATATGATCGAGCCATCAAAATAATAAATAGAGGATTCATTTAATGTTGCATAAACAGTAACCAGCCTGAATCTGTGCAAGTACAAATAAAGTGCTATTAAGTGCATTGAGAGACAGATTTGGATGGGAATAGTTAGATACATTAGGAAAGTTGATGGGCTAGTCCAAAGGTTCCGAAACATTTTTTTCTCGTAGACCACTTTCAAAATTTTACTGGTTTCTGGACCCCCTGCTGCTACATTTCTACCATATTCCCAAAACTCGTCAAAAAATGTGAAGATTAGATCTAACAGAAATTTGTGTCACGGCTGAGTTCCAACCCTAAATTCGGAGAGGTAAAAATATAAATAGTATATTTTCTTGTGTTCTATTTAGTACAATAATATGATTACAGACTTAATATAATTAAAATTAAACATGAATAACATAATGTAACTTCAACAATGCAAATTAACAATTAAAAAAATAGTCATAATTTTAATGGGAGGGATATACTTGATGGATTGACAGCAAATTATCAATATTTGGCTTCAGGGGGGCATGGCCAGGAAGCTTATGGTGCTGGTCGCATCTGCCTGAGCTCCTGTGTCTTACCCAGCAAGCGGCACTTTCCAGACATCAGCCTGCTCTCCCCCGGAGCTGTACCGGCGGCGGATAGCTTCTGCAACACCCAAACATGCTGAGGTCCTCTTCCAGGAAGGGTGGGGATGTTAAAAAGGTGACGGACATTTTCCCTATACAGCAGCCCCAGCTGTCCCCAGCCAATGTGGCGCCAACTTCCAGATCTCCCACCTCCCACGCCTCCCATAGTCCTGAATAGCGCGCAGATAGAGAGGGAGAGGAAGATGCTCCGGTCACACAGAGAGCTCTATGGGGTCTGCTAGGCTCCCTCCGGCGGTCCTTGCAGGAGGATATGCGGGATATGCTGTAGGAGATCTCCTCCCTGGGTGAAATAATGGTCCACATAGAAAAAAAAAATGGCGGAGTACGCCTCTGCTCACAATGAGCTCCCCACAGACTATGGGCATATGGAGGGGGAACTCATACATGCTCAGCTGAAAATATGTGATTTGGATGATAAATTGAGGAAGGGGAATGTCAGGATCAGAGGGATCCCTGAATCCCAGGACTCTGAAGACCTTAGGGGAACAGTACATGCTATGCTGCAGATGGTCCATCCTGATACTCCACTTGGAGACATAGAGATAGATAGAGCTTTCAGGATCCCTAAGCCTGTCCACATAAACAAGTCACTTCCTAGAGACATCTTGGTCAGTTTCAGCAAGGCTAAAATCACTCATTCCATTCCGCAAGCTATGAGACTACACCACACTGTTGCAGCTCCATACTCAGGGGTGTCCGTTTTTCTGGATTTATCAGCGGAGACCCTGGCCAGGAGGCGCAAATTTGCCCCGTACTGCAAGATCCTGCGGGATAAAGGCCTCATATATAGCTGGGGATCTCCTGTCTACATAAGATTCCGCTACAAGGGCACGGCTCAGGTGTTCCGCTCACCTAGCCGCCTGGGTCAGGCTCTGAAAGAATAGAACTTATACTCGAGTACCAAGAAGACACCCCCACGTTCCAGCTCAGGTTCCAACACCCCAGCTCGCACGGTGAACCAGGAATGGGAAAAAGTTGGCTGACTTTGACTTTTCTTTCTTCATGGTCTGGGTCGGCTGAGGAACTCTGGCTTAATTTTTTCATTCCCCCCTTTCTGTAGGTCTGGACTTTCCGGATCTCCTTAGAGAGACCGTTTACCCGGGTCTTTCCATATAGCACCGGACGGAGTGCTAAGGGGATGGGGTTCCCCCCCTTTGTGGGTTTGGCCTACTTGCAGGTTTACATATTTGTTGTTGTTTGTGTAATGTTTTTGTATGTAGGTTTGTTGTTCCTGTCCCCCCTGCCACCTTCAACCAGATTTCTTGTTCATATAACACCTCTGTGACTCCCCATCAGTGTGAAGGTAGTCTCCCTTAATGTAAGGGGCTTAAATTCCCTGGCAAAACGATCTTTGCTGTGGCGTGAGGCGTTGAGTTGTAAAGCCAACGTCCTTTGTTTGCAGGAAACACATATACTTGCAGAAGACAATTTTAGGATGCGCCACAGCCATTTTGCCGTGGGATTGCTTGCAAACAGTACCCAGAAAAAAGCAGGGGTGTGCATACTTTTCAAAAATACAATCGCATTCCATTTAGAAGAGGTGATTTCTGACCAATCAGGCCGTTACATTATTGTGAAATGCTCGTTAGCGGGGGTACCAGTCACCATCGCAAATGTATACGCTCCTAACGAAGCACAACTCCATTTCCTAAGATCCTTTTTTGACAAGGTTACTGAAGCTGCTATTGGCTACACATGTGTCTGTGGAGATTTTAACATGATGCCTGATGGGGACCTATATTGCTCTGGGGGAAGGCCCTGAGGGAGTCGAGAGCTCAAGACGGTTTGTAGGGAGAGATGCTTGCATGACGTTCGGCCATACTTCCACGCGGCGGAGAGAGATTACACCTTTTTTTTGCACAGGCACAGGTCGTACACGAGAATTGACTATTTCCTGGTGGACGACCGTTCACTTTCGACCTGTGTCTGTGCGGAGATTGGTCTTATCACATGGTCGGACTACGCCCCGATATCCCTGGAGATTGACTTGGGCCGTGGCCTTCCTCCACTGCGGAGATGGACTCTAAACGTCAGCTTACTGTCTTGTCTGTCCCTAGTAGAAGAGGTCAAACGGGGCCTAGAGGAATTCTTCCTTCTTAAAGACAACAGGGAGGTGGATGATGGCACCTTGTGAGAAGCACATAAGGCGCTTGTTCAGGGGGGTTTTCTACAAAAATCCTCATGGGTAAAAAAAGAAAAGAGATAAGAGGAGAATGGAGCTGATGCAGAGGCTGAGGGCTCTGGAAGAGGAAAATAAATTAAATCCCTCTTCTCGCTGCTACAATCTGATATTTGAAGCTAGGATGCAACTTAGAGCTTTCCTACTAGGACAACATGAGCGACAACTCAGACGTCTTAAAACGGCATATTATGAGTCTGGGGACAGGGTGGGAGCAGTCCTGGCAAGGAGATTAAGAAAAAGAGCTGCGAAAACAAAGTGTTATTGAAAAATTATTGACTCCTTAGAGAAGGTAGTAAGAAACCCTGTGGAAATCTCAGCTATTTTTGCTCAGTATTATGAGCGGCTTTATAATTTGAAACTGGACCCTCTCACTCCACACCCCTCCCCAGAAGGCATAAATGAGTTTTTGGAAGGCCTGAGTCTCCTTCAGCTCTCTCTGAACCAAATATGAAACTTAACTCCCCATTCTCAATACAATAGGTTATTGATGTCATCCACTCCACTAAACGCCGCACCGGGACCTGACAGGCTGCCAAATGAATACTATAGAGAATTCCCTCAACTCCTAGCCCCATTCCTTGCCAGAAATTTCCATAATTGGCAATCTACTACCTCAATCCCACCCTTGAATTTGGACCAGCCAGGCAGCTATAGGCCCATTTCTCTTCTAAATTGCAATCTCAAACTGTTTTCCAAGCTTCTGGCTAATAGATTGCTGGAGGTGGTGGGGGACCTGGTGGACCCTGACCAGGTCGGGTTCGTGCATGGAAGACAGGCTCTAGACGGCTCTAGACGCATGATTAATCTATTGGAGCTGGCTGAGAGGGCAGGCCCCCCTAGTGTATTCCTGTCATTGGACGCAGAGAAGGAATTTGACAGGGTACACTGGGGATATGTTGAGGCCGTTCTTTGGAAATTTGGCTTGAATGGCCCTTTCCTCTCGGCAGTTCTAGCTCTATATACAAATCCCAATGCCAGGCTCCTGACTTCGGGCTTTCTCTCGTCTGCCTTCCGGATTTCTAATGGCACTTGTCAGGGCTGCCCGCTTTCGTCGGTAACTTTTGCCCTGGCGATTGAGCCATTGGCAGTTTCCATTTGCGGGAATCCTCTGGTCAAAGGGATAGCTGTTGGGCCATCCATGCATAAGATTGGACTTTACGCTTATGACATTATTATTACCTGCACGGACATCTCCATCTTCCTCCCGTCGATAGTCGATACTCTCACTTGGTTCTCACTGATTTCTTACTATAAGTTAAATGCCTCCAAATCAGTTATTCTCCCAGTTGGAATCCCTCGCGTCAACTGTTCGCACTTGAGTTTGAATATCCATTTAAATTTTTACCTGATGGAATTCCTTACTTGGACATTTTGCTCTGCCCCTCCTTACTCCAACGTAACCTTGACAGTTTAATTGACTCCATCTCGAAAGACAAGGCCTCCCACCTGGTTCACACTCTCTCTTGGATTGCCAGAATCCAGGCGTTTAATATGATGCGCCTTCCCAAAATACACTATGTTTTTTGTTGTCTCCTGATCTCTATCCCTAGAAGTTGGCTTAAGAAGCTCCAAAGTTTAGTAAATAAGTACATCTGGGTTCAGAAACGTTACAGATTGGCCATTCAGTGATGTTCCTCCCTATCTCTAACGGGGGCATGGGTGTTCCTAATCTTTTAGAAGTCCATAGAGCTGTGATTTTAGAGGAGGCTAAATCGTGGTTGCAACCTCCCACAGACAAGTGGTGGGTCCACATCGAGTCATGTTTTGCAGAGGGCGGATCTCTCCCAGTGGCTTTGGCCGTTGAGTGCTTATCCCCAGGATACTGCTCTCAGTTCTAGGGATAGAGAAAATTGTAGAGAGCAGTGGTGGCAGTGGTGTCTGACTGCAGAATCCAGGTCTCCATAACATCAAGGATATTGATGTTATGTGAAAGGAAAAAGATGTGGATGTAGGAGAGTTTGTTACATGCTTAGTGAGGGTTCTAAATGGCACAGTTAAAGAAGACAGAAGACATGTAAGGAATATTAATGAGATTCCTCGAGTCTCTGAGTGTAGCAGGGAAAGAGTTAGGCTTACTATGATAAGATGGGTCTGGATTAGGTTGAATATTCCCTGTGACTAGGAGAAGGAGAATAAATAGAGTGAGTAGATGGTTAAGTGATTTGTGAGGTTGTCTCTTATGCTGTATGGAGGGTGGAAATGGATCTGGTTGTTTAACATTTTAAAAAGAGCATGAGAGCTGTACATAGGGCAGTACATAGGGGTGGTAGATATGAAGGAATAAGTCAGCTAGCACAAAAATGATGCACATGCAAACAGTGAATACATTTTGCAGCACAAGTGAACAAATTACATGTCTGTTTGTTTGCCTTGCATGAATTATTTGTTTCCTGTCCCATTTAACTTCCCAGTGTAACTGTACTGCACTTATAAAATTGGCACTTATGGAATTGGCAAAAATGCTCCCCAGGCTGTGTTTAGATATATATACTCAGTTTTTGATTAGATCTAAGTCAATTTCACTCAATAATAAATCAATCAAAATAACTTAAGACAGCAGGAGGCAATGAATGCAACATAAATAAGCAGAGTCGCAGCCCAACATGTATCATAAAACCATTAAACCACTGATGACCTCAGAGTATACCAATCAGTCTCAGTAAGATGAATTAAATATATAACAGTAGCATAATACAACAAAGTGGTTTAAAAGCTGCACATGAATGGAATAGATACAAATTGCTAGTAGTGATTATCAGGAGTTGGATGAATAGATGCTGCACATGAATGGAATAGATAGATGCTATGAAGTTAAATGCTATGAAGCTAACTTGACATAAATGTACATTTACATAAATGCCCCCCTACATAAATAAATATAGGTACTGCTGCTTCTGAAAAATGTATCCATACATAATTAGAATCTAATAGTCCACATGTTAAAAGACAATGAAAATAACAATCAAACTTTTATTCAAAAACATATTAGTTTTGTATAGTAGATGTCGGATCTAATGTACCACTGGGACATCGAGTATCTAGTATGAGAATCCACAAAGCCTCTCATTTCTGAAGCATGTGCCTTCTATCACCACCTCTCTTGGGTGCAAGAGACCATTTCTATTGCATTAACTCAAAATGAGCTAAGATCTCTATTGTGAACATTCATGAAATGCTGTGAAGCCCCAGACGGGCTCTAATTATTGTATTGATTTACATTTTGCTACTTCCTTCTTGTCTCTATTAAATAGGTTAACCATAATCTCACTACTGTGAGACATAACAGTTCGAAATACATGAGTGTCTAATCACCGTTGGGATATGGCTACCTATTTTCAACCTAATAATTTATTGTAAAATTTTTAATATGATGGAATAAAGTATTGATTTTATATTTAATCTCCGGATGAGTTGCTGGATTTTCCCTCTGTGCCTCCATACACACAGTATGATGACCAAACAATACCCCTCCTGCAAAGTGTAATATCCCACACAATATAAGCCCATTACATAGTATTGTGGAGCCGACACAGCCCTCCAGATGTTACAATGGTTCTCACATAGCCACAAAACATTATAATGCTACTACATAGCCCTGCAAACAGTATAATGGTCCCATAATACACATCCAATCAATATAATGGCCTCACATAGGCCTCTAAATAGTAAGATAGTAAAAAGGCCCCCGCATTGCCTTCCAAACTGTATAATAGCCCTAGTATGATCACCCAATGAATACAATGTAAAAAAAGAAAACAACTCTCTTCATCCATTCACCCTCTGAATAATAGCACAAGAAGCTTACAGCACCATGTTCCTTCATTGCATTGAAATGTCTCAGCAGATTGAGCTACCTAACTGAAAGATCCTCTGGCATTTTCCCGATTTTACAGCTAGCTAGTCCAGCCCCATATGTTAGAATGCCTTTTTTTATTAAACCATGATAGGAAATGTTACACTTTTGTATATTCCAACCTTCTCATTGGTTATGTAAATTTTTTATATGATGCTATGGCTGTACAAATATTATTAAGATTGAAACACATAGATTGGCATTGCATTAGAAGCATCCATTGAAATATATTGAAAGAAAATAGCAATTGACAGCATAAAGGACTTGGCAGCCTGTATCTTGCTGAAAGATTTTCTGGACAAAGGCAGAATGTATTCCATTTACCTGTAGATGACCTGCACTATCCTTGAATTAGTTCTGCTTATATAAGCAATGATTCAGGTAATGGGGGCTATGTTGGGGAATTAAAGAATATACAAAGGTGAACCTATACTGTTAAAGCTCTGATTTAAAGACATCTTACAGTATTTATATATTTTTATTTATAAGCCTGTTAGACAGTGTAATATGTTAGGAAGAATAATCTGTTCCCCTTCATTGACAAATATCTGCTATATCTGAGGGATCATTCACAAAATACTTCTTTACATCATGTTATTGCCTTTCTTATTTAAACCCTGTACACACAATTTAAAGATTCTGATTATTTTGTTTAGTGCTTTCATATTGCTTTTTCTTGCAGATGACACAGTAATGCCTTTTAATTTCCGGTTCATACTCATTTTATCTTGAATTAAATTTCCCGTTGGTTTCCTTCCACTGCAGCATGAATGGCTGGTAGCTATGTGAGACTGAAGCAGTCACTGGCATTTCCTTTACAAACTGATCATTTATAACTCTGAACGACAGAAGCAAGAAACAATGTAATAAAAAAAAGTAGGTACATTTTTAATCAGAAAAAAATGCTGGAAAAGAAATAATATAATGTAATTAAAATAAAATGTATATTATTATTATTGCAGAAGTGTAACATATAGCTGCTGCGTGTAAATAGTTTTACACTGTTTTGATGAAAATCAAATTTGTATAGCATTTTTAGGAATTCACTGATCCCACTGAATTGAACCAATTTATTGATTCAATTCATGAGAATAAGGCTGGCTTCACACTATGGCACAATCAGGTCCGGGGCTGTCCGGGGTGAACCTGACAGCCCCGGATTGAATTTTGCCATAATACAGCCCTATGGGGCCGGATGGAGCCAGATGGCAGCTATGTGCCATCCGGTTTCCATCTGTCCGGGTGTATCCGGGTGTATTTTTCTCCCGGACACAAAAATTCTGCCTGCATTCCAGGGCGAAAAATCAGCCCAAATTGGATCCTTCCGGATTCTCCTGGATCTGGGGCAATCCGGCACTCCCTAACATGGGAGTCTATGGCGCCAGATTGCCCCGATCTGGCTGCTAAAGTTCAGCGTGCGCTATGCTGAACTTCAGCACCAGGGAGCTGTCCCTGTGAAGTGGTTCAGCACCATTTCGCAGGTGACAGCTGAGCTTGGCTGAATCAGGCTACAAACAGGACCGGAGGGCATATTAACCCTTCAGTTCTGTTTGCAAATCGGGTCCGGGGCTGTCAGGTTCACCCCTGACAGCCCCGGACCTGATTGTGCCGTGGAGTGAAGCCAGCCAAAGAAAGCTTATATGACCTTGGGCATGGTCAGGTGGGCTTCTCCATAATACCTTGTAGATATTACCATAGTATATAGCCCAGCTAATCAGGAGGGACTATTATGGCCTAACTACAAGAACTGCAGCTATCATTTTGTGGCTAATCAATTTAGTAAGAGGACTTCATAAATCACAGCTTAACCATAGAGATAGAGAGATAAAGCCATAAAATGCCGAAGAAACTGTATAGATTGTGCACATGGTAGCACAGTAAAGAATAAGATGTATGAAGTAGTGAGTAAGAAAAAGATAATAAGGGTGAGTGCCTATGATCAGGATGAGCAGCGTTTTGGATGCAGCAAGACCAAAACACTACTTTTTAAAGTGCAAGTACAGTGGATTGAATTTATAGAAATCCTATGTCTTCTGTGCTTCTTTTTTAAGCAGCATAAACAGACATGCGGCATGGCTTCCCAAGCTGCAGCCTGTCTATTTATTCTTGCGAAGACGTTGGAGGTCTAAGCGGGAGAACACAGTGAAAATACTCTGCTCCCATAATCCTGATTGTGGGTACCGGCAGTGCGTGCTCCTGCACAGGACAATAGCATATCCACAAGAGGAATGATGCTGCATCTAGAATGTAACATGTCCTGATCATGGGCATGGACCTAATACAGAGATTTAATGAATGGAACAGGGAGATAGAGCTGGCAGGTAATAATCAGTGATGCTGACATGCTACATTTCAGTTAAGACCACTTTACACACACATCTGTGTCCAACTTCTGAACAGATCTCTTGCAGTGAAATCATGGACACATTGTTCCATTTTGTACACAGCCACAAAAGGGAACAATGTGTCCATGATTTCACTGCAACCAGAGATCTGTTCAGAGGTCGGTCACAGATATCTGTGTGTGTAAAGTGGCCTTTAGACATATTTTATTACACATTTTGTTATACACATTTATTTCCTTGGTGTGTATTAGTGCAACTCGAAAAAAAATCGAGAAAAAAAAGCAAATAGAACATAATTTCACACAAAAAAACCATAAATAGTCATGACAAACTTTTTGTCACTTTTCCAATATTGCCACGGCGACACTGTTACTGATATTGATGTTTTTTGGCATGCCTTACACCTATTTTTTCTTCATCGGTTCTTTTGGTGAATGTGGAATTTGTGGTTCAAAATACAAAGCTAAATCTAGGGTAATAAAATATATAGTGAAAAATAAGTGGCAATAGCAATGGAAAAGGTAATGTAAATACATGTACTGTATATATATTGTGAGGTAGCGACCCGGGGGAACCCGCTTGGCACGGGGAAATGACATCAGCGACTACATTCTAATGGAACATAACCAGCGGATTTATTGTTTTTCTGTCATAAATCGCTTTCATCACATAAAACATAACACTGTATTTACATTTTCATATGACATAATGTACTTATTAGTACATCAAATGACATTACATTACATTCACATGAGAATCAACGGGACCATATCATGACTTATTGCCAGTCCCAATGGCGGTTACCTCCGCCTAACACCCTGACAGAGATCATTCCCCATCCTATTGCACACGAGTCATCATACAGAGTACTTTTTCATGAACCATTATGACTCACGCATGAAACAGCATTCATGGCATTTTTACATGAACCAATATGCTACATACTCAGGACCAACAATAGTACCGGATCCCATGTTTAACACCACACACACACACACAAACACAATAACATAGGCTGGTCTGAACAGGATCCTATGCTGTTAACCCATGTGATGCACACGGCCATGGGTCTCAACACCACATAAATCCCCCCTTGTTCAAGCCTGTGGGGGTTGAACACAGTCTCAACACAGAGTTCATAGAGTCTGTAGTAAATCCGGATTTAGGGCTGACTTAGCAACTTCGTGACATCTAGGCCACCGGAACCTTGAGCATGCCGACTTTGTCTTCGGGATCCCTAGGGCCTCCAGATGCTTTGAGTGTGCTGGCTTTTTGACCCCACCGAGCCACCAGCAAGATGCTTGGGTGCGTTGTGCGGTTGCCAATAGCAACCAAGTCCATATCAAGTGCACCAACACAAATGTCCATAGCACACGAGTCCATATAAGGTGCTCCGGCACCACAGCCCTCGGCTCTACCACCCCCCTTAGCAACCGGGTTCACTTTCCTCACCGGGCTGCCATGCCCGCATTCTCCACCATATGTGAGGTAGCGACCCGGGGGAACCCGCTTGGCACGGGGAAATGACATCAGCGACTACATTGTAACGGAGCATAACCAGCGGATTTATTGTTTTTCTGTCATAAAATGCTTTCATCACATAAAACATAACACTGTATTTACATTTTCATATGACATCATGTACATATTAGTACATCAAATGACATTACATTACATTCACATGAGAATCAACGGGACCATATCATGACTTATTGTCGGTTCCAATGGCGGTTAACTCCGCCTAACTCCCTGACAGGGATCATTCCCCATCCTATTGCACACAAGTCATCACACATGGTACTTTTTCATGAACCATTATGACTCACGCATGAAACAGCATTCATGGCATTTTTATATAAACCAATATGCTACATACACAGGGCCCACGATAGTACCAGAAACCCTTTCACTCAGTACACACGAGATCTCCACGGATCCACCGGGATCCGGGACACTTACATCTGGATCAACGAGACCATATCATGGCTCACTCACTCAGCCCAAAGTCAGCTGTGACCACCTGGCCCTTGAGCCGTACTCGGTCTCTCATACCGCACATCTGACCACCTAGGCCTTGAACCGTCCTCGGTCCTCATCACTCATATGACCGCCTGGCCCTTGAGCCGTCCTCGGTCCTGGACAATGGCTGGCATGCATGCATCACGTGCCACCGGAATGGATATGGCAGGCTCCCTTCACTTCCCCCACCGGGGACGGATCACTTCCAGCACATCCTCACATGGCAGTGGTCTGGACTGCTCTGATTCTCATCGTCCTCTCCTCACTCAGACACCTGGCAGGTTCTTATCCAGGCTTCCTCACCCACAGCTGCAACACAGTGAGTCAATCAGCACCTCTCACTCACACACAGATCTGAGATGTGATTAACCTCCTGTGCACCATTCAGGTTTACCCAGCAAAGCACTCCTACACAGGTTCAGACACAGCCGCTCATTAGGCTCATGAATTAACCCATTGTATACTGGATCCCATGTTTAACCCCACTCACACACACACACAATAACATAGGCTGATCTGAACAGGATCCTATGCTGTTAACCCATGTGATGCACCCGGCCATGGGTCACATCACCACAATATATATATATATATATATATATATATATATATATATATATATATATATATATATAAAAAAAAAAATCAGCATTTAAAGATAAGATTATGGGAGTTCCTAGTAGTAGCGGCACAATCAGCACTATCACCAGCCATCCGGGCAATAGTACTAACAAACAAACAAACATAACAAAATTCTCCTCCTTTGCCTCCTAAAAGAAAAGTAGAAAAGCGCACATTGGGTCTTATCCAGGTGTAACCGGGGTGTTGTGGGTGTTGTATTGTGTGCTGTTGCACTAACCTTATGTTGCTCTGAGAGTCACAACAACTATTGAAGGATAAAACGGCTTGCAGCACTCCGTCCAAGGGAAACCGATTAAAGCATTAGATGAAAGGTGGTAATTCATGTGCTGCTGTCTGTCCATTGGTTCCAAGAAATCCAAGGAATTAACCAAAGGAAAACCTTTGGATCTCTGATGAAGTGGTCTGAAGTACCACAAAACGCATAAGAATTAGACATTAAAGGTATTGCTTTTAACATCTTGATGGTAGTGGAGGAGGAGGAGGAAGGTGAAGCCCAAATCTACAATGGGCACATTGTAAACTGCTATGGAATATATATTCCACTATAACATTGTCAATGAGGGAGAGATCGCCAAAATGTCTAAGTAAGGCTAGGGAAAAGTTGGGATTGAAGAGGTGCATCACGGTCCACGCTGCTATACCCAAAGAAACACTCACATGGAAGGCAGGATTTCAAAAGCGGTTTCTTTCCTTTATTCCAACGCGTTTCGGTGCACAATCTGGCACCTTCCTCAGGAACATCAAGGGGCTCTTTGTAATATACCGTATGCCATTTGGTAACATTGTGACTAATGTGAAGTTTGGGATTAATAGATGTATAATGAATATTTTTATTTTTGATGAAATCACATCATACAACAGTGCCAAATTATACTATACCACTGGGACCATATACTTCTTAATGTAATTTCCCATACTTTTTAATTTTTTATGAAAATGTTAATATATTGTTGTAGGTTGTGTGAGGTATTGATCGGCAAAATTGTAAGCAGCCAGTATATTTTGCACAGGCAGAGGTCTGCTGCGATGTAAAATCCAGGGTGTTTTGCTGGGACTTGTTGTTTCACAAATCTGCTATAGTATTAAGGGCTGGATTTTATAGATTATCCAGAAAGAGCTGGGCAGGGCTGGCTAATCACATACATCCCATTGGTGTTTCTTATGTAATATAGTGAGACGGTTGTTGTGTCACATGACCTCTGCAAGGTCCTGTTAGTTGTAGACTTTCTGTTTGCAGCACATGGTAAACAAGCCATATGTGAGTGTGGAGCTGGCTAGAGTTCCTGAGAGTCCGGTAAGTAACCAAGGCTTCTGAGGATCTGGACTTACGACAGGTGCCAATATGGAGCAAGTCCAAGTACCTGGTGAGTGATCTCAGTAAGTGACTTCCTGGATGACGAGACCAGCTGGAGCCAGTCTGTGAAGCTGGCAACACTTCTGAATGGTAATGGAACACACAGGCGGTATGATTGCCAGTGTGTGTGGACATATCCAGGGTACAAATGGACTATAGGTCATATATGTTTCTGAAACGCATGCAGGCATACTCAGGGTACCGTCACACCTGGACATATCGCCGGCGATTTCACAGGCGACGCTGAGGCGTGGCCTGTCGCCGGCGACATCGCCAGTGTGTTGCCCAATGTAAATGGGTGAGGGCGACACGTCTGAGTGGTCGCCTGGTTTCACATCAGAGCTCTGAAACCAGGCGACCATTCTTGGGTGATGTGTGCTGATCGCACTGTGTAACATCTCATGAGCGATGTAAAGGGTGACAGCACACATCGCCTATAACATTCCGGTAGGCGGTTCAGGGCGTATTTACTACCTCTGTCGGTGTGCGTGGATTGGTGGCAGCTCGAGCGTTCCGATTGGTTGTCTTGTTCCCCGGAGCCATATTTGATGATGTGTGCGTCCAAAGGTGTATTACCCAGGAGGGTACATACTGTACAGTAGCGCATTGATGTCGCCTCTGTTTTTGCGGCTGTGTTGAAAAGTGCAGCGATGTGCGACGGCCACAAATGTGTGTTAACATAAAACGCAATTGTCATTACATCTCAACTAATGTCTGCACGAGCGCTGTAGTGGCAGCCTCCCTGCGTAAAGTACATGATGCACAAGCATACAGTGAATCCTGTTGCTTTTGCGGCGCCTCTGGGCCCCCGTCAACATGTGACATATCTCCTGTGCGTTCATTCGCCAGAACTTGTCAATCTTTTGGCGCCACCTTCCTGGTGCTTTCCCTTCCCCTGCAGAATAGGAAAAATGGCGGCACCCAGGCGAGCTACAGTGTGGGGAGAGCCTGAGCTCCTTATTTTAATTGATATATGTGACAGCAGGGATTACTGGTGTCACCAGCACCACACCCATTCACGCCTACACAAGCAGGCTGTCCTGCGAAGGGTGCAGAGGCGGCTGGAGAGGAGGTTGGGGGTTGTGCGCGGCCCTAGGCAGATCTGCAAGAAGATCGCAGATCTTAAATTCAAGACGCCTGGACGCATCACCCAACTACGTGACAGGATTGCCCAGATGAGTGGTGAGTAGCATGACAACATATACATACCCTTCTGTGTAAAGAAAGACATATGAAGGCCAGCACATGCCACTGTACACCCCAACATATATAGGGGCAATGTATGTGAGAGCTTCTTCATGACTCTGCAGCTGCAGGATCATCTTCCTGCCACATCCACATACACCCTATATTCCCCTGTAACCTATATGTGTACTTTACATAGCCACATATTGTCATATGTTTACCATACCCACATATGACATAATGTTGGCCTATCCTGCCCTTCTTTCAATCTCAACCATCCTGACCTAAAGAACTGCAAACAGCACTGTTTATTAAGTCCCCACATATGTGGCCATGTTGTTATTGAGATTAAGTATGTTGTTGCCTCAACAGGTAGGGACAGAAGGCCTGAGCATCCCCCATCCCCCGCTGTAGGACCCCCACCAAGCAAACCAGGCTCGCCGGCCGAACCGCCACCTGGAACGCCACCAAATCCACAAGGGCTCACATCACCCCACAGAACATCAGGATCAGAAGGGACCCCCAGGGCTGCACCCACTCCACCCTTTGAAGGCGAGTTCTCGAGTGGTGGGAATCCCGCTCAGTGGTCACCTCAGGACCCCACAAACGGCCAAGAAGGTGTGTGGAATGTGAATATTACTTGTATATACTGTGCACTATATTTGTCTTTCTGTTGTTTTTGGGCGTGATTTTGAAGGTAGGGACTAGTGATGAGCGAGTACGCTTGTAACTACTCGGTACTAGCACGAGTATCACTGTACTCGGGCTACTCGGCGAGTACCGAGTAATCTCGCGATACTCGTGCTGTGCTCGTGGTCCACATCCCTGCATGTTGGCGCTCTTTAGAGAGCCAGCCCACATGCAGGGATTGGCTGGCAGACCACTGCAATGCCACAGCCCTGTTCGTTGTGGAATTGCAGTGATTGGCCGGCCGCACAGCGTGACCGAGTCTTTATAAGACCCGGCCGCGCTGTGCTCTGCACACAGCGATCCAGACAGTCAGTGCAGGGAGAGTGTCTGCTGAATCAGGGAGAGTTTTGCAGGGCTGCAAACTGGTGACCACAACAGTCCTTCTCAGGACTAATCTAGGTGGATATAGGCAGGCAGGGAGGGTATAGCCAGGTCGGAGTACAGGCTTTCTAGTGACCACAACAGTCCTTCTCAGGACTATTGTAGCTGTAGGCAGGCAGGGTATATAGCAATTCCTAGTGACAGTATACCAGCCTTCATCATATCTGGGGCTGGTGTACACAGTCTAAAACAGTCCTGATAGTGTCAGACTGCTCACTAATTCTCGCTCCTAAAAAGCTGTTAGGTTCTTAGTGCGTGCATTTAAAAACCGCAAGTGTGTGCCCGTCGGTGGCAGCGTACGGGTGCACTTTTGTGTGTCTTGCACAAACTAGGATATAACGCACAAGTACAGTGAATAATACACGTCAGCAGCACGTGATAGTGTCAGACTGCTCACTAATTCTCGCTCCTAAAAAGCTGTTAGGTTCTTAGTGCGTGCATTTACAAACCGCAAGTGTGTGCCCGTTAGTGGCAGCATAGTTTTTTGTTTTTTTTAACATAGTTTTTAAGGTTGAAGGAAGACTTTACGTCCATCTAGTTCAACCCATAGCCTAACATGTTGATCCAGAGGAAGGCAAAAAAAAACCATGTGGCAACACTAAGCTCCACATTGGGGAAAAAAATTCCTTCCTGACTCCAGATATGGCAATCAGACTAGTTCCCTGGATCAACGCCCTATCAAAGAATCTAGTATACTGTATATAACTGGTAATATTATAGTTTTCAAGAAAGGCATCCAGGCCCTTCTTAAATGTTAGTAGTGAGTCACTCATTACAACATCATGTGGCAGAGAGTTCCATAGTCTCACTGCTCTTACAGTAAAGAATCCGCGTCTGTGATTATGATTAAACCTTCTTTCCTCCAGACGTAGAGGATGCCCCCTTGTCCCAGTCTCAGGCCTAAGAGTAAAGAGATCATTAGAAAGTTCTCTGTACTGTCCCCTCATATATTTATACATTATTATAAGATCACCCTAAGCCTTCGTTTTTCCAAGCTAAATAACCCCAAGTTTAATAACCTGTCTTGGTATTGCAGACCCCTTAATCCTCTAATGACTTTTGTCGCTCTTCTCTGGACCCGCTCTAGTTCAGCTATGTCTTTCTTATACACCGGAGACCAGAATTGTACACAGTATTCTAAGTGTGGTCGCACTAGTGACTTGTATAGAGGTAAAATTATGTTCTCCTCATGAGCATCTATGCCTCTTTTAATGCATCCCATTATTTTATTTGCCTTTGCAGCAGCTGCCTGACACTGGCCACTAAATGTGAGTTTGTCATCTACCCATACACCCAAATCTTTTTCAGTGACAGTTTTGCCCAGTGTTTTACAATTAAGCACATAATTATACCTTTTGTTTCCTCTGCCCAAGTGCATGACTTTACATTTATCCCCATTAAAGCTCATTTGCCATTTAGCAGCCCAAGCTTCTAGTTTACATAAATCCTCCTGTAATATAAAATTGTCCTCCTCTGTATTGATTACCCTGCAGAGTTTAGTGTCATCTGCAAATATTGAGATTCTACTCTGTATGCCCCCTACAAGGTCATTAATAAATATATTAAATAGAAGCAGGCCCAACACTGACCCCTGTGGTACCCAACTGTTTACTGTGACCCATTCTGAGAGTGTTCCATTAATATCCACCCTTTGTTTCCTATCACTAAGCCAGTTCTTAACCCATTTACACATATTTTCCCCTATCCCCATTGCCCTCATTTTATGTATCAACGTTTTGTGTGGCACCGTATCAAAAGCTTTTGAAAAGTCCATATACACCACATCCACTGCATTTCTTTGGTCCAGTCTAGAACTTACTTCTTCATAGAAGCTTATCAGATTAGTTTGACAGGAACGTTCCCTCATAAAACCATGTTGATAATGGGTCATGAGGTTATTTTTCTTCAGATACTCCAGTATAGCATCTCTAAGAAAACCCTCTAGGATTTTACCCACAGTAGAGGTTACGGCCCCCTGAAGAAAACAGGGAAACACATGTGTCGGGGCCCTGACACTGTGTGCCTCTCCATCCACCTTTGCGGGTATTAACCTACGTCAGCTGCAGCAGCATGTAAGATCACTGGGTTATTTGTTATACTCCTCTAACAATGTGATGTCACTCTGTATATATTGATTACATCTACATGGATTGTAACTTGTGTAACCCGCTATGTCTGCTGGGCATGTTGTTTCGGCTGTGATTTACACCCCAGGTGTCTGTGAACTATGAGGCACATAGTGCCCTCTGTCTCCTAAATTGTCTGCACCCTCCTTTTATGTAACTACTGGTTTCGGATTTTGTCTGTTTGTTTTTAATTGTAATAAACTGAAGATTTTTACCTGCAAACAAACAACTTCTCCTATACCTGTTATTTAGGTGCATCATACGATTATTCGTTGTTTTTCTACAGTAGAGGTTAAGCTTACTGGCCTATAATTTCCAAGTTCAGTTTTTGTCCCCTTTTTGAATATTGGCACCACATTTGCTATACGCCAGTCCTGTGGTACAGACCCTGTTATTATGGAATCTTTAAATATTAAAAATAATGGTCTATCTATGACAGTACTGCAGCACTCTGGAGTGTATCCCATCCGGGCCCGGAGATTTGTCAATTTTAGTGATTTTTAGACGATGCCGTACTTCCTCTTGGGTTAAGCAGGTGACATTTAATTGAGAATTTTTGTTATCACTGATCATATTGTCTGTCATGGGATTTTCTTGTGTAAATACTGTTGAAAAAAAGTCATTTAGCATATTGGCTTTTTCCTCATCCTCATCCACCATTTCACCCAGACTATTTTTAAAGGGGCCAACACCATCATTTTTTAGTTTCTTACTATTTATGTAGTTAAAAAATATTTTGGGATTATTTTTACTTTCTCTGGCAATGAGTCTCTCTGTCTCAATCTTTGCTGCCTTAATTTGCTTTTTACAGATGTTATTTAATTTTCTGTATTTATCTAATGCTTCATCACTACCTACTTGCTTTAATTCCCTAAATGCTTTCTTTTTGTCACTTATTGCACCTCTTACCGCTTTATTTAGCCATAGTGGTTTCCTCCTATTTCTAGTATGCTTATTCCCATAGGGTATATATTGTGCACAGGTCCTATTGAGGATGCTAATAAACATCTCCCATTTGCTTTGTGTACTTTTATGTCTCAGGACATCGTCCCAGTTTATTGCACTAAGATCATCTCTCAACCGTTGGAAATTTGCCTTCATGAAGTTTAGTGTCCTTGTAGCCCCTCTACTACACATCTTAGTAAAGGATACTTGAAAGCTTATTATGTTATGATCACTATTACCCAAGTGACCTCCAACCCGTATATTTGATATGCGGTCCGGCCTGTTGGTTAATATTAGGTTATTAGGTCCAGCAGTGCCCCCCTTCTTGTTGGGTCCTGAACCAGTTGTGAAAGGTAATTGTCTCTCATAGTTTTCAAAAACTTACCTTTGCTGGAACTGCAGGTTTCTGCTCCCCAATGTATTTCAGGGTAGTTGAAGTCCCCCATAATAATGACTTCTCCCTGAGTCGCTGCTTCATCTATTTGCTTTATGAGGATATTTTCCTCCACTTCCATTATTGTTGGGGACTTATAACAAACCCCTATCAGTAATTTATTATTTTTTCCCCCTCCCCTAATCTCCACCCACAGGGACTCTACATTTCCATTAGATTCACCTATATTATCACGCAGGATGGGTTTTAAGGATGATTTTACGTATAAACATACACCTCCTCCTCGCTTATTTGTACGGTCATTTCTGAACAGGCAATAGCCCTGTAAATTAACAGCCCAGTCATGGCTCTCGTCCAGCCAATTCTCCGAAATCCCCACCATGTCATAATTATTTTCCAACAAAATCAATTCTAATTCCTCCATTTTGTTGGTGAGACTTCTGGCATTAGTGTACATGCACTTTATGCATCTCTCTTTACCTCTATTCCATCCTACTATATTGACTGTTCTAACCCCACCCCCCATGCCACCTCCAATTTTATTACTTATGCCCAGGTTACTATTTACACTATCTTCCCCTCCTATACAATGAATACCCTCCCCCCCAATCCCTAGTTTAAACACTCCTCCAACCTTCTAGTCATTTTCTCCCCCAGCACAGCTGCACCTCCCCATTGAGGTGCAGCCTGTCCCTAGCATAGAACCTGTAGCCAACAGAGAAGTCGGCCCAGTACTCCAGGAACCCAAACCCCTCCTTCCTACACCAATTCCTGAGCCACGTATTTATCTCCCTAATCTCCCTTTGCCTCTCTGGTGTGGCATGTGGTACAGGCAGTATTTCAGAAAATACTACCTTGGAGGTCCTTGCCTTAAGCTTGCAGCCTAATTCCCTGAAATCATCTTTAAGGACCTTCCACCTACCTCTAACTTTGTCATTTGTTCCAATGTGCACCATGACCACTGGGTCCTCACCAGCCCCTCCCAGTAATCTGTCAACCCGATCAGCGATGTGCCGGACTCGAGCGCCAGGTAGGCAGCACACTGTTCGACGATCCCTGTCTTTGTGACAGATTGCCCTATCTATTCCCCTAATAATTCAGTCCCCCACTACCAGCACCTGTTTGGCCTGCCCTACTCTCCTGTTTTCCCCCTTACTGGAGCAGACACTCCTCCGGATTTCAGAGGTCATGCCCTGCTGCAGCAGTGCTGTACCTGAACTCACACCCCCCTCATCTGCCAACATAGAAAATGTATTGGGGTGTGCCAGATCAGGGCTAGCCTTCCTGGCACCCTTCCCTCTACCCGCCTTCTAACTGTCACCCAGCTAGCTACCTCACGGTCCTGCAGCTCCATACTACCATCCTCCCCCACAACTATCTCATTGAGCAGCTGTTCAGTGAGCAGCAGACTCCTTTCCATATTGTCTATGGATCTCAGCATTGTCAGTTGTTCTTTAGATCCAGTATCTGGGCTTCCGAATGCACAACGTACTCACATCTCACACAGCAGTATACACCCTCGACCGGCTGTTCAAGGAATGCATACATGTGGCAAGATGTACACTGGATGGCATTGCCAATCATGGAGCTCATTTCCTAATGGGGATTGCACCAGACAGAAATGATAAGTAAAAGGAAATGCAAAGTATTAATTAAATACAACCAGCAATTCAGTAAGTCCTCCCTTCCAAACTCCCTGAATCCAAAGTCACTGAATCACAAGTCACACACTTACTTCCGTCCGCACTTGTGCTCCGTCACCCTCAGCTCGTCACACTCGCTACAAAATCAGATTTAAATTATTCTTTTTTTTTTTATTTTTTTTTATTTCCCTTAGCAGAAAAATCAGCCTACAACTCAGTGTACTTCCAAAGGAGTATGGGTGCACTTTTGTGTGTTTTGCACAAACTAGGATATAACGCACAAGTACAGTGAATAATACACATCAGCAGCACACGATAGTGTCAGACGTCTCACTAATTCTCGCTCCTAAAAAGCTGTTAGGTTCTTAGTACGTGCATTTACAAACCGCAAGTGTGTGCCCGTTGGTGGCAGCGTACGGGTGCACTTTTGTGTGTTTTGCACAAACTAGGATATAACGCACAAGTAGAGTGAATACACGTCTCCGTCTGTGTCTGACTTAATCTCTAATTGTCGCTCTTAAAAAGCTGGTAGCAATAGCTATAATCTGATTGTCCAGGTAAAACCCGTCTCTTGGGACACCTTCATTTAGCTGTGTACCGTCAGCACAGCAGTGAAAATGCGCAAGGGCGTTGGCAAGGGACAAGGAAGTGGACGTGATGGTGGTGCAGGCAGAGGCCGAGGTCGTGTGCAAGCTCTAATCTCGCCACAACAAAGGGCCACATCTACTCGCTCGCACGTCCTGTCCAAAATTCTTGGGGACCGCAGCAGTACACCGCTCTTAAACCCAGACCAGTGTCAACAGGTTGCTAGTTGGATAGCGGATAATGCTTCCAGTCAGATTGGCACCACCACAAACACCCTGTCTTCCACACGGTCAAGTGTCAGTAGCCGTGATACTGCACCGCACATTCCACAACCTGATCCTCCTTCCTACCACCAGGCCGAGTACACGTCCACGGACATTACTGATCCCACACTTGGACACTCTGAAGAGCTGTTCACGTATCCATTCGCACATTCTGGCCTCTCGCCAGCTCCTGTTGAAGTGGGTCATGAGGAGAGCGTATGTACCGATGCCCAAATATTTGAGCAGCCACGGTCTCACGAAGGCAACGGTGGGAACGTGTCTCAACAAGGGGTGGACGATGATGAGACACGATTGCCAGGAAGTCAGGAGGAGGAGCAGGGTGCGGAAGAGGAAGACGACGTGGTGGATGATCCAGTAACTGACCCAACCCAACACGACACAAGGTGCCTGTACAAATGTTAGGTCTTCCCGAGTCTGGCAGTTTTTTAAGTTGGCTCCAGATAATTCTAAAAAGGCCATTTGCAACACCTGCCATGCCAGCATCAGCAGGGGTACCAAAACTAGCAGCCTGACCACCACCAGCATGATCAGGCACATGTCAGCCAAGCACCCGACTTTGTGGGATGTACAACAGAGTCGAGGAGCAGTGCTTGCTGATGTCACTGCTACGTCCTCAGGTGCTGTGCGTGCGAGCCAATCCCCTGTCGATGCTGCATGTGAACAAGCCTCCTGCCCTGCACCTGTAGTTGCCCATGCAGAAATAACACCATCATCAAGCACGTCCTTGTCCCAGTGCAGCGTTCAGTTATCCATGCACGAAACTTTTGAACGCAGGCGCAAATACGCTGCCAACGCCCCACATGCCACAGTTCTAAATGCTAACATTACGCGACTGCTTGTGATGGAAATGCTGCCTTTTAGGCTGGTGGAGACGGAAGCATTCCGCGACCTGATGGCGGCAGCTGTCCCACGTTACTCGGTCCCCAGCCGCCACTATCTCTCCCGGTGTGCCGTCCCCGCATTACATAACCACGTGTCACAAAACATCACACGTGCCCTGAACAACGCTGTTTCAGCCAAAGTCCACCTAACCACAGACACGTGGACAAGTGCTTGTGGGCAAGGCCGGTACATCTCGGTGACGGCACACTGGGTTAATATTGTGGAAGCTGGAACCCAGTCTCAGCGAGGGACGGAACACGTCCTTCCCACACCAAGGATTACAGGCCCTACCTCAGTCAGGGTTTCACCCACACTCTACAGCTCCGGAATGTCATGTTCCTCAGCCTCCTCCTCCTGCGCATCCTCATCCACTTTACCCTCCACACCAGTCCCAAGCTGGAAGCACTGCAGCACTGCTTCGGCAAAGCGGCAACAGGCTGTTCTAAAGCTAATATGCATAGGTGACAAACCCCACAATGCAGAAGAGGTGTGGACAGCTCAGAAACAGCAGGCAGATCACTGGCTCACACCTCTGAACTTAAAGCCAGGAAAGGTCGTGTGCGACAATGGCCGGAACCTGGTGGCGGATTTGAGGCGAGGCCAGCTGACACATGTTCCATGCGTGGCCCATGTGCTCAACCTCGTGGTTCAGCGGTTTCTAAAATCATACCCAGAGGTGTCTGATCTGCTCGTAAAAGTTCGCCGCCTGTCTGCACATTTTCGAAAGTCACCTACTGCTTCTGCCGGCCTTGCCGGCTTTCAGCGGCGTTTGCAGCTTCCGGCTCACAGACTGGTGTGTGATGTCCCCACACGTTGGAATTCAACTCTGCACATGTTGGTCAGGATTTGTGAGCAGAAGAGGGCAGTTGTTGAGTACCTGCATCACTTAAGCCGTCGGGAAATGGGTCAAACTCCAAACATAACACCTGAGGAGTGGAGATGGATGTCCGACCTATGTACCGTCCTCCAAAACTTTGAGGACTCCACCAAGATGGTGAGCGGTGATGACGCCATCATTAGCGTCACCATACCGCTTCTCTGTCTTCTAAAACGGTCTCTGCTCAAAAACAAACATGATGCATTGCAGGCGCGAGCGCGATGAGTTGGAGCAAGAAACAGTAGTGGGTGTGGGTGATAACACACAGCCCAGCCTCATCTCATCACAACGTGCAGTGGAGGACTATGACGAGGAGGAGGATGAAGACATGGAGCAACTCTCCAGTCAAACTGAGGATATGACATGCACACCAGTCATACCCTCGGTTCAACTTGGCTGGCCAGAGGACAGGGGACATGAGGAGGAGGAGGAGGACAGCGTGTTCAGTCATCATGTTGGTCAGGACACTGAAGTGATGGCTGTTAAGAGTCTGGCGCACATGGCTGACTTTATGGTAAGCTGCCTGGCTCGTGACCCTCGCGTTAAGAACATCTTGGCCGACAACCATTACTGGTTGGTAACACTGTTAGACCCACGCTACAAGGAGAACTTTATGTCTCTTATTCCTGAGGTGGAGAGGTCAGCCAAAATGCAACAGTTCCAGAAGGCCATAGTCGCGGAAGTAGGCAAAGCATTCCCCTCACAAAACGCTAGCGGCATAGGTCAGGAATCGGTGGACAACCAAGGCGTTCGGCCGAGAGGGGCACAAGTCCAATCCGCCAGAGGTAGGGGAAGAGTCTTTAAAATGTGGGACAGTTTTCTCAGCCCCTCACATACCACAGCTCCTGAGGTGCGGGGTAGTGCCACAAGAAATGGTAAGTTTGCCCAGATGCTGAAGGAGTACCTTGCAGATCGAACAACTGTACTCCGACATTCCTCTGTGCCTTACAATTATTGAGTATCCAAGCTGGACACGTGGCATGAATTGGCTCTCTATGCCTTGGAAGTCCTGGCCTGCCCTGCCGCTAGCGTTTTGTCAGAGCGTGTTTTTAGTGCAGCAGGTGGAATCATTACTGATAAACGCACTCGCCAGTCAACTGAAAATGCTGACAGACTGACTCTGATCAAGATGAACAAGGGTTGGATTGGGCCAGACTTCACCACACCACCAGCAAATGAGAGCAGAATTTAAATTTTGTAACGGGAATTTGCCATGTACCTCCACTCACCCACGGGTACACACTTCTGGACTTTGGCTAATCGCTGTACTGCTCCTCCTTCTCCTTATGTGCCACCATGATGACCGTTACAAAAGTTAGGCCGTTGTTTCATGTATACCCCCAGTGGTACATTTTTTCGACCATTCTTTCAGAGTGGGCATTACAACGACAGGAGAACCGCTCCTTTGCAATGGGAACAATGTTTTGAGGCCCTCATGCATGTCTCTATCCAGGGACAATGTGGAGCCTCCAAATTTTTGGCTGCCCTGGCAAAGGGCTATACTACAATACACCCACTTCCTTACAATGGGCACTTCAGGTTTACAGGCCCTCATGCACGTCTCTACCCAGGGACAATGTGGAGCCTCCCAATTTTTGGCTGCCCTGGCAAAGGGCTATACTACAATACACCCACTTCCTTACAATGGGCACTTCAGGTTTACAGGCCCTCATGCACGTCTCTATCCAGGGACAATGTGGAGCCTCCCAATTTTTGGCTGCTCTGGCAAAGGGCTATACTACAATACACCCACTTCCTTACAATGGGCACTTCAGGTTTACAGGCCCTCATGCACGTCTCTATCCAGGGACAATGTGGAGCCTCCCAATTTTTGGCTGCCCTGGCAAAGGGCTATACTACAATACACCCACTTCCTTACAATGGGCACTTCAGGTTTACAGGCCCTCATGCACGTCTCTACCCAGGGACAATGTGGAGCCTCCCAATTTTTGGCTGCCCTGGCAAAGGGCTATACTACAATACACCCACTTCCTTACAATGGGCACTTCAGGTTTACAGGCCCTCATGCACGTCTCTATCCAGGGACAATGTGGAGCCTCCCAATTTTTGGCTGCTCTGGCAAAGGGCTATACTACAATACACCCACTTCCTTACAATGGGCACTTCAGGTTTACAGGCCCTCATGCACGTCTCTATCCAGGGACAATGTGGAGCCTCCCAATTTTTGGCTGCCCTGGCAAAGGGCTATACTACAATACACCCATTTCCTTACAATGGGCACTTCAGGTTTACAGTCCCTCATGCACGTCTCTATCCAGGGACAATGTGGAGCCTCCCAATTTTTGGCTGCCCTGGCAAAGGGCTATACTACAATACACCCACTTCCTTACAATGGGCACTTCAGGTTTACAGGCCCTCATGCACGTCTCTATCCAGAGGCATTGGTGAACCTCCCAATTTTTGACTGCCCTGACAAAGGAAAATACTACAATAGACCCACTTTCTCTAAATGGGCACATTATGTCAAGAGGCCTTCATGTACGTTTCTTCTCAGGGACATCGGAGTGCCACACAATATTTTAACGTAAAATCTTTCATGCAATCACAAAAAGTAACATACACCTGCCCTATCTCACTATTGGGTATGTGCCCTTAACATTTCCGCCATGAAAATTCTTTTTGGTGTCATTTTGGAAGGTTTTCTGGTGAGTCCGTAAAAGTGGCGTAAAACTCGAACAACATTGTTCACAGCTGTGACTTTTGAGTGAGAAATGCTTACAGGGGTCTTCCCATGCTGTTGCCATGTCATTTGAGCACTCTTCTGAGACTTTTGTGACATTTTTAGGGTTTCTACATGCTACCGGGGGTCATTTCATAAAAATACTCTGGTCTGCCATAGGATAACATTGGGCTCGGTGGTCGGGCCGAGTACACGAGTATCTTGGGATGCTCGGCCCGAACATCGAGCACCCGAGCATTTTGGTACTCGCTCATCACTAGTAGGAACCTTTGTTATGGGCAAAACAAAAACACATATGCTGATCTCATTACAGATGACCCAAGGCAAGGGGTGGACTGGGCAATAAGCCCCTCACCATCCCCAACCCCCCAAATGGTGGGTCCACATCCCCCTGGTAAGTGCAATGCAAACACTTCTATGGAAACACACCTTCCATGTGTCCTAAACATGTTGCTGATGTTGATGTTCTGTATACTCTGTAGGTGGCCCATCCCTGCAGGACCTGGAGGTGGCCCATGACGAAGCGGCGTTGAAGCTGAGCCAATTATGCCACCTTATAGAGGAGTATAAACGGGCCCAATCCACCTCTGCCCCTCAAGAACCCCAGCCTCTTCCTCATGTTTGAGGGTTTTTAAAATAATATTACCCACGTTTCTGGGATTTTGGATACTGATGTTTTGATGTTATTGACCATGTTGGTCATGTGTTTAAATAAAAATACTGTTTTTATAACCATGAACCCTTGTTAACTGTTTTTGTGCATGTATGTAGATGTTTAATATTTGTTACCCCTGTAAACAGGGTTTAACCCCATAGCATTATACGTAAGAAAGGATCACACGATACCACAAGTACATATTGGTGTCCTCAATTGTGTTTATTTGTCCCAGGAAAGAGATGCATGTCCCAGCATGGTGTACCACAAACATATGGTGACATAATGTCTGATTTATAGGGGTACATAAGCATTGGGGACATATGTACGGCACCCAGGGACAGGCCTTTGTGGTGACACTGTATGGTGCCTGTGTGTGTTTGCCTCCATATACATGTATTTCATTACACATATTCTGAACACACACATGGACAAGGAAATGTTAGGTGAACAATACATATGTGCCACATAACTGCAAACACACAAATATCTGTGCACACACATACTTGGTCATGGCTCCAATATTATCCTGAACAAGAACGCAAGAGTGAGTTTATTAGCCAACGCAGTAGCACAACACACATTACAGCAAAGCGCCATACGGCTTCACTATACAATTACTCGACACGCGAGCGTCGTGTTTTGCCTTGTTGCCCACGCCAATGCGTCTAGCAATAATCCGCGACACATCACACGAGAGTTGAATGAGCACCGAGCCAATACGCACATGCATGCTTACATTTAACGATGTGGCGCTGCGAAGAAGGAAACTAATTGGTGCTTGTTTTCAACCAATCACACATCTTCGAGGCGTCACAAAACATGTGAATGCCTACCTCCGAGACACGGGACAAAACAATGCCCACGTCGCTAATGTGGTTGCTCTGTGTGACGTCCAAGCGGCCACCAGCGACATGATTGCCCGTCGGCCTTGGGCGACGCACAGGCAATTTCCAGTCAGGTCGTCGCCTGAGCGTCGCCTGAGTTGTTGCCCCGTGTAAATGGGCGTCAGCGACCTTGGGCGCCACGCAAAAACGTGCGCGTGCACGTGCGTTGCCCGTGGAATCGCCGGCGATATGTCCAGGTGTGAGGGTACCCTCACTTAAGTGATGGACTATATGACATGTACATTGCTTATAGACATAATGTAATGATTATTGGCTACAAAGCCAGAGTCGCAGTTTATGCTCACTTTAATAAACCGTCTGGACTTATTCAAATAGAAATCAAGCAGAAATCAAGTAGAAATTATTGCTCTTCATCTTAAATCTGCTGCTAAGCGAGTGTACGGCAACACATGCAGCGAACGCTACCTCACGGTTTTCACAATAAAGAAATACTGTTTTGAATAAATAATTGAGAGTGTATTTCTACATAGGATTTGCTGTCAACTGTTTAGATTCTGGGTCACTTAAGAAGGCCAAAAAGGATAACTTACTAAATCCAACTAAAAAAAATAGAAAGGTTACAATTTATGGATGCATCAAAAACATTCACAAAAAGGGAAACCGACAGAGAAAAAGCCATATTTTGGCTTACATACATTGTGGAATGAACCTATTCATCATACGCTGATCAGGTTATTATTAAGAAGTTCATACCTTGAAACGCAAAAGCGAAAATTTCGCTGGGGGGGGGGGTGCTTCCTTTTTTGTAAATGTTTTTAATGCATCAATACATGTGAATCTTTTATAAAGCTGGATCACTCTCTATTTTGGGTGGATTGGATTTACTATGGGCTTTAGTCCAGAGCTCTTAAACAGCTGAGCTGGAGTTTTTGCTTTTATTTTTCATAACTTACTAAATGATAACAATGTTCACAGAAGTAAACATGTACCTTTAAAACTGTTGATTGGCAATTGCTGTCATTGTACCCCAAAACATCTGATGGCATACCCTACCTGATAATCCATCAATTTTATAGAATTGAGATTCTTTTTAATTACCGTATATACTCGTGTATAAGCCGACCCGTGTATAAGCCGACCCCCCTACTTTTGCCCCCAAAAACTGGGAAAACTTATTGACTCGCGTATAAGCCGAGGGTGGACTCCAGCACAGGTATACAGCCCCCAGCAGTGTGGTATACAGCAGCCTCCCCAGTGGTATATACAGGCCCCAGCAGTGTTACAGCAGCAGCCCCAGTGGTATATACAGCAGCAGCCCCAGTGGTAGTATACAGCAGCCCCAGAGGAATATACAGCAGCCCCAGTGGTAGTATACAGCAGCAGCCCCAGTGGTAGTATACACGCAGCCCCAGTAGTATATACAGCCCCAGTGGTAGTATACATACAGCCCCAGTAGTAGTATACAGCCCCAGTGGTAGTATACAGCCCCAGTGGTAGTATACAGCAGCCCCAGTGGTATATTCAGCCCCAGTGGTAGTATACAGCCCCAGTGGTAGTATACAGCAGCCCCAGTAGTAGTATACAGCCCCAGTGGTAGTATACAGCAGCCCCAGTGGTATATTCAGCCCCAGTAGTAGTATACAGCCCCAGTGGTAGTATATAGCCCCAGTGGTAGTATACATACAGCCCCAGTAGTAGTATACAGCCCCAGTGGTAGTATATAGCCCCAGTGGTAGTATACAGCAGCCCCAGTGGTATATTCAGCCCCAGTAGTAGTATACAGCCCCAGTGGTAGTATATAGCCCCAGTGGTAGTATACAGACAGCCCCAGTAGTGGTAGTATATAGCCCCAGTGGTAGTATACAGCCCCAGTGGTAGTATATAGCCCCAGTGGTAGTATACAGACAGCCCCAGTAGTGGTAGTATACAGCCCCAGTGGTAGTATACAGCCCCAGTGGTAGTATACAGCAGCCCCAGTGGTATATTCAGCCCCAGTAGTAGTATACAGCCCCAGTGGTAGTATATAGCCCCAGTGGTAGTATACAGACAGCCCCAGTAGTGGTAGTATATAGCCCCAGTGGTAGTATATAGCCCCAGTGGTAGTATATAGCCCCAGTGGTAGTATACAGACAGCCCCAGTAGTGGTAGTATACAGCCCCAGTGGTAGTATATAGCCCCAGTGGTAGTATACAGACAGCCCCAGTAGTGGTAGTATATAGCCCCAGTGGTAGTATACAGGGCCCCAGCAGGGCCCCCCTCATAATTTGGCGCCCCCACCTCAGTTTCTGGGCCCCCCCGCATGCAGCGCTGCGCATATACATTACCTGTCTAGCAGCTGTCACCCTCTGGTGGCGGATCGCGGCTCCCGGCTCCGGGCTCCATCTTCCTCGCTGACTTCCTGCTTTGTGACCGGGGCTCAGCGCGATGACGTCATCGCGACGCCGGCCGGTCACCTGACAAGCAGGAAGTCAGCGAGGAAGATGGAGCCCGGAGCCGGGAGCCGCGATCCGCCACCGGAGGGTGACAGCTGCTAGACAGGTAATGTATATGCGCAGCGCTGCATGCGGGGGGGCCCAGAAACTGAGGTGGGGGCGCCAAACTTTGAGGGGGACCGTATGACTCGCGTATAAGCCGAGGGGGGCACTTTTCAGCCCAATTTTTGGGCTGAAAAACTCGGCTTATACGCGAGTATATACGGTAAGTGATCCCTACAAACTGTTTCCAAAATGTATATATGTGTGAAGGGTTAAGCATTATGAACAAAAACTGCTTCTAGTTTTCTCCTAGTGTCTCTTAGTAAACTTTAGATCCATATTTCAAAACTTATATTACACTTTCTACAAAGGTTAATTCAAAACTGGAACAGTGTTTATAGATTATCTTGTAACATGTCATGAAGTTACAGATAAATGAGTTTTTAGGAATCATTACTATGTATAAGGCATAGGCTCACAGACAAGAAAATCTTGGTCTTATGCTGTGGTTATAAATTACATATTACTTTAACGTGATTATAGAATCTAAACTCATCCTTCATGGTGACACCAAAATTAATGTGTTCATCATAAAAAAGCTTACACCCATAAACTAAAAGCACATTGTCCATAGGCTTATGTAAATATGGCAGTGTACCCTCCTTAATGTATGCGGCAAGTACTAGAGATGAGATAATAGATGGTAATTGAATAAAATTTGTGCTAAATTTTACGTAATTCGCTGATACTGGCAATCTTGGACAATGTGCAATCTGCTTTGCTTAGATTGCTTAAAGAGAATCGGCCAGCAGGTTTTTGGTATATAATCTGAAGACACCATGTGTAGGAGTTAAAACACAGGAATGCATTTCTTATCAAGCTGCCTGCAGTTGCTTACTTGAAATGACTGTTTTAGCACCAGGACCTTATCATTGCTTGGACTACATTGCAACGTGCCTTTGTGCCTTTGGCAGCCAACCAATCAGACACACACAGAAAGCCACAGGGACACCTCAACAAAAGCAGGAGAAGCAGCGGAAATGGGCAACACGCACATGATTACTCAGTGGGACTCACGTAAACATATTATTTCAAACAAAAAGTAAAAAAATACATTGTAGATAGAGGTAGTCTGAGTAAAAGGAGAATTCTTCAATCACTTCATTTGTAAATATCATATAATCGATCTGATCCATTCATAAATTCAACACATAGAGGAAAAGTGAAGTCCTCAAAAATTCCAATGGGCATATACCTACATTGGATCCAAGATATTATATGTATGCAAAGAACTGTCAGTACGAGACAAAGGAGGGCACAAAAGATAAATAACATTAAAACCAAAACAATAAAAATACGCAATAACATGTATGACTATAATTAGTTCAAGGTTGAGGGGATAAAAGAGAAAAAGTTGTTTCACATGACAAGGCTGATCATACCTAGAAGGGACAGTGCTTTACTGGATACAAGCTGCTCATACAGTGGAAGGAGCACATTTCATCAGAGATGATTGTTAAAACCCTGGCTTTATTCCAACGTGTTTCAGAGCTATATCCTCTCTCCTTCCTCAGGTGACCAACATATGTTGGCCCCCTGAGGAAGGAGCAAGGTGTAGCTCTGAAACGCGTTGGATAAAGCCAGGATTTTGACCATCATCTCTGACAAATTGAGTTCCTTCCACTGAATGAGCAGTGCGGATCCAGTAAAACACTGTCCCTTCTAGTTCCATCTCTTGTTTCCACTGCATGACAGTGGAGTGTTGATCCAGCAGCAGCCATACCATGCTTATACACTGTTTGTGGGTCACACAACCATACAAGGTGAGCAGCTTCTTTTTCATCCTATTGGAGTTGTCTCAAGGATAAGACCCTATTGCGCTCTCCTTCCTTCCCCATAGTTTCTGCAAGGTTGATAATAGTCTCAAAACACTAACAAGATAACCGAAGAAAAAACTTACCATCAATGCCAAAAACAAAAACCAACACTGCACCTCAGAGGTGGTTTATCTGCTTGCACCTGGGTTTGCTCTACATAGTGGGGTCTGACTGCATCCTGCAAGTGCAGTGTTGTTTTTTGTTTTTGGCATTGATGGTAATTTTTTCTGATGCTGCCTTTTTTGAGTAGTTTTTGTAAGATAACCGAAGACCAAAATATATCGGATCTACAAGAAGGTAACAAAGCTAAGGCATTCATTGAGGCCTTTCGGGGACAGACATTGTTTCTAGAGTCACTATCCACTTTAATTCCTATTGTGCTAAGATGTGCTTTAAATCACCAACTCTAATATTGCCACATATCAGATTCATCCCACGTACTTTCAATGTTCTAAGATTACAATTGTGGTACCTCTGAAGGTTTTTAGGGTGGTGTATTGTCAACCGTACCTGCCACACCTACCTTTATATGCTTACTTAGGGTGCAGATACACTATCATGCATGTAAATTGGAGCATTTTTGATACATGACAGTCCTGTGAGTGCTTTCCATATGGTCGTGTGAGTGTGGTGAGAGTGTGGTGTGAATGTGCATTTTTTTTTTCAGCTGACATCTGTGTGGTGCCTGTGTGCAATGCATTTTTACCATGGCCTTTCTCATGCTGCATAAAGTGAGAAAAGGGTAGACAGACAGATAAGATTGACTAGGGTCACATTTGCAAGGCATATTGCGATTACTGTATCCTGATCCGCATGCGGTAATTGCAAGTGCCTTCAGACACATTTTTCACCAAAAATGTGTCCCTAACCGTGCATACGGTAACCGGATTGCTCATAATGTGTAATCCAGAGCAATCCGGTTGCCATATGCTTTGTTCATCCCTGCTCCCGCAGGGATGTAGAAAGGGTTAATGTTACTAATAGATGTGGGCAACATGTCTCTAGGGAGTGCCCAACCTCCCTAGAGACATGTTGTTCCAAGAGATCGGCATGTCAAGGGTTAATTCTTTATTTTACATGATCACCGCTATTGTCGGCTTTTCCTATACTTTACAATTAGAGCCGCCGGCTCCTGGGTTTGCAGGAGTACACTACGCACTTTGCGTAGGCACCAGGGACAGGACAGCATCCTTTATAAGGAGTTGTCCCTGGTGCTTACGCCATTTGCGTAGTCTAGAGGCTGCTGTCCTGGGTGCTGAAATCGTTTACAGTAGTTCTATGGTGGTGCGGTGCCCATAGAACTACTGTAAATGATTTCAGCACCCAGGACAGCAGCCTCTAGACTATGCAAATGGCATAAGCACCAGGGACAACTCCTTATAAAGGATGCTGTCCTGTCCCTGGTGCCTACGCAAAGTACGTACTGTACTCTTGCAAACCCAGGAGCTGGCGGCTGTCATTGTAAAGTATAGGAAAAGCCGACAATAGCGGAGTGTGTTTTGGTGCAGTGCTTGAGAAGAAAAAATCATGGTCATGAGTAAGGGTACAGATGATACCTGAAATGATTCGGCCAATGGGATCCACTTGCTAGGTTTTTAAGCACTTTTGAAAAAAAAAAAAAAACTGTTGCTGTTTTTCTCCTCAAGCACTTCAATTAACACCGAATCCGGCCTGCTGACTTCCTTGCACCACCCTTTATGCTGCAGTACTCCAGACAACAAAAGAGGTGAGCTGTATGAACTTTTCTTTAACCTTCTTGCTGCACTATCTGCAATATGATGACCGTACCGTAAGGATTCGAATTAGCGACAACTAATGGGTTGCCACGCTGTTGGATCCACGGTACAAGACTAAATTTATCCAGATTCTTCCCAGCCTGGACAGGGACACATGTATGCTGGAAAATCAAAAAAACTGGTAGACAAGCTTAGAACTGGTTTTCTCCAATATACAGTACGTATCGCAGATTTACACTTACAACTCGGGTTACATCAAATTGTCAGTGCAGAAACATTAGCAGCAGCAATGTAACTATCAGAAGCAATTACTTAGAGTCCTTTGACCAATTTTTTCAACCAGCTCATCCGCTGGTAGAACAGAGTACAAGTCTGCCACATAGTGAACGACTGAAGAGCATGGTGCAGGAGTATTTAGAGCTCAATATCCATGCCATCAGGTGGGTTTCAACCCTTTTGCAGTTTGGGTTTAAAAAATAGAGGTGTGGCCTTAGTTCGCTAGTTATGCCTTGGAGGTTTTGTCATGCTGGGTAGCCAGTGTTCTCTCAGAAAGCATCTTCATGGCTGCTGGTGGTGTCCTGACAGATAAGTGCATGTGGCTGTTTCCAGAAAGTGTAGACCACCTAACTTTCATCAAGATGAATGAATCATGGATCTGCAAGGACTTTTCTACCCTAGTGGAAGACTGCTCAGAGTAAATGATGTTCTTTTCTGTGTGCTGCATTGACCTTACCATTATGCAATGTTTTGTGGGTCAATTGATGCCACTTTGGTGGTATCTGGCCCTAATTTTTTGAAATGTGGAAGCTCTTCTAGGGGTCTCCTTGTCTGTCTCCTGAATTTAGCAGGGCTCTGTGAATATGATGAATACATGTGTCAATCACCCTGTTACTAATTAATGTTTAACCTGGAAATGCTGGGCAAGGCACTGTTCCAGACCCTGTGCCATGCATGCAGGCTGCACCATTCTCTAATTCTTATTATGGGTTAATTGAGGCCAATTTGGGGGTATCTGGCCCTAATTTTTTTTAAATGTGGAAAATCTTCTTGGAGTCTCCTTGTTGTCTGTTTCCTGAATTTAGCAGGGCTCTCTGTTCACCATGCCTACTTCTGAAGCTTGTCCCATTCATCCATAATGCATAATGATGAAAGTGTTAACTCTGGGGATTAGATGACACTTTTCCTGGTGTCTGTCCCTAATTTGAGCTGTTTTGGCAGCTTTTGGGCCCCTTTTAAGGTCCTTTCTAGGACTTTGAATTTGTCTCCAATTGATTTGAGTAGGGTTCGGATGTTAGGCAAACTGTCAAAAAATTCAGCAAACATTGCCCACTCGGCGAACCAGACTGAATTCAAACTTCCAAAAGTTCACTCACCTCTAAACAACACACAACTTCCTTAATGTTGAGGTCATTATGTTTTCCTATGTGACAATATCCAACATAATTAAATTAGCATTATTTTAAGCTTATTTCATAAAATTAAATATACAGTATTCTAAAGCACAGAATAAAAATGTAAAAGATAAATGAAAAAAAAATGATCAAAATTAGAGAACACTTTCAGATGCCTACAAATTATTGGTGTTAAACTGTCGATTAAAATTAACTTTGTTCAAGGGAAAAACCCATTAGCTATCGGCAACATGTTATTGGTGTTAAACTGTCGATTAAAATTAACTTTGTTCATGGGAAAAACCCATTATCTATCGGCAACAAGTGTCTGCTCAAACTAAGTCAAGATGCTCTGTGCATTATGGCATTTCCAAACATTTAAGTGCACATTTCTACTTGGTGCTAATTTCCTTAATTATCTGACATATGCTATTTAACTGGCGCCTAATTTTCCAGTTTGCACTCACTTTTCAAAAATAGTGTGCCATTCCAAAATGACAGAAACCCTCTGGCATCAGGTTGTCCAGATGAAGGCCAAAAGGGTCACCCTACCAGCGATAGCAACAGAAGTTAATCGTTCCAAGTCTGTGATTTCTAGAATATTGCATCTTTACAGCATCACAAACTATTTCAAGTCCCCCAAGAAGGCTGGTCGCCATCGAAAGACAAATGCAAGAGAGGACAATAAAATGAGGACAATCTCCAAGAGTAATCATTTTAACACTGCAGCTAGAATAGCACTGAACAGGGTAAGGATCTGTCTTGTCATACAGTGTCACGACATATAAGAATTTGAACTTAAAGCCCACTCTGCAGTGACCAAACCTCTCATTAGCAGAAAGAATAAAAAAACTAGGGTTCATCTTTGGTGAGGAGCATGCTGTGTGGCCAGGGAAAAAAGGAGTCCACAAGTTCATTATATGGTTGAAAGCAAGTTTAATTTATTAGTATCTGATGGGAAATATTATGTTCATCGACAAATGGGGAAATACTGATATCAAAGTGTGTAAAGAAGTCAGTGAAAGGTGGTGGAGGAATTGTCATGGTTTGGGGAATATTTTCTGCTGCAGGGGTTGGACCTCTCATACAGCTACATGGCAGAGCGAATGCGTGTGTCTATCAGAACCTTCTTCAACAACCCGTGATTCCTCACTTGCGTTCAGTACTCAATAAGCCGACAATTTTCATGCAGGACAATTCCCCCTGACACACAGCAAAACGAGTAAAGCAGTTCCTTGAAACAGAAAACATTGAAACAATGAAATGGCCACCCAGAGTCCTGATCTAAACCCAATAAAAAACCTCTGGAAAATCCTTGGTGACAAAGGTATAGCTAAGAAACCTACAACAGTCACAGAACTGGGGAAGAGACATGAAGAAGAGCCAACCAAAATCACAAGAGCAGTGTGAGAGACTAGTGATGTCCTGTGAGCACAGATGTGCTGTATTCATTCAAAGCAAAGGCCTGTACACTTGCTAATGATTGGTAGCTGTTGTAACCTTCACAAAATTTTGTTTTAATCTTTCTCTGTGCTACAGTCATTGATGTTCTATAATTATGATCCATCACGTTTTGCGTAAAATAAAGGTTTTAAGTTGATAAACTTTGGTTATTTTGGAAAACACTTATTCTAGAGGCATGGTGTACCCCTTAAAAAATTCAAATGTTGATAAATGTATATTACATTCTGTGTGAAAAATCAACTGATCATACATTGTTCTCTAAGTTTGATCGCCAGTGTACACTCCCTGACATTAGTTATATCGGTTATCCATGTTATGTAAATAAAAGCTTATAACCTGATGTTAAATTCATCCATTGGTTGCAAAAATTACTCTTTTGAAAGCTGAAACCCTCTGAAATTTGGTTTAGATTAAGAAAATAAATTGGCATCAATGCTGAAATATTGATAATTTAATGAACACAGAATGGTCAGATTTTGGCAAAACAAAAGTTTTGTCGCCTTGTCATAGAATGCACCCAATCCTAGTTTACATTCTCACCTGTGCTCCGTAAATGATCGGTTAATTAGTGGGTGTGTGGGGCGAGCCAAATAGAACGCTCAGGCATGTCTCTGGATTTGATTCCAGATGGTCTGAAACCCAGCATCCCAGACCTTCACTTGAACGGTAACTTGAGCTCTGACAGCATGCCATAAATCCACCCTGCGACTAAAGCTTTGATTATCAAGAGGCTGAAGACCAGATCCACTGCAGAGGTGGCTGGCACCTTTAATGTGTCTCAGTGTCAAGTACAAAGAATTAAAAATAGATTTGAAGAGACTGGAGTTGTGTTTGACAAGCCCAGGTCCGGCAGACCCTGCAAGACAACTGCTCAGGACGAACATTTGTTGGTTAGAAAATCCAACGCAAGCCCCTCTTCCACTGCAGCAGACCTCCAACAGGCCTGGTCACCTCAAGTCCCTGTGTCAACTAGAACAGTTTGTAGGATTCTCTTAAATTGACTCCATGGTCGAATCAGTGCACAGAAGCCAGCACTAAAACAAAAGGCAAATAAAAAACCGTGTGGCATTTGCAAAGTCCCACAGCCTGCTAAACGGATGCTGGAAAAGTGTTAGAAGGTGGATTTCTCTGATGAATCTTCAGTAGAATTACACCACAGCCACCGCAAATACTGCAGGAGACCTACTGGAGTCCATATAGATCCAAAATACACCCAGAAAACAGTTAAATCTGGTGGTGGAAAGATCATGGTCTGGGGTTATATTCAGTATGGGGATGTGCAAAATATTTGCAAGGTGGAAGGCAATATCAATAGCCTAAAATTTCAAGAATTATTAACTACCTCTTATATTCCAAATCATAAAAGGGGTCAAATTCTGCAGCAGGATGGTGCTCCATCTCATACATCCATCTCTACAACAAAGTTCCCGCAGGCAAAAAAGATCAAGGTGCTCAAGGACTGGCCAGCCCAGTCACCAGACATGAACATCATTGAGCATGTTTGGGGAAGGATGAAAGAGGAACCTTGGAAGACAAAACCAAAGAATCTAGATGAACTCTGGGAGGCATGCAAGACTACATTTTTTGCTATTCCTGATTACTTCATTAATAAATTGTATTAATCATTGTTGAACTGCATGGATGCAGTCCTTCAAGCTCATGGAAGTCACACAAAATATTAAATATGACTCTAATAGCACCACAACTTTATTAACCAATGTTATGCAAAATATATTTGTATTTTAAGTTAATTTTTTGTTTGAAAATCACTTTACTTTCTGTGGGCGATAAAACTTTTGTCTTGCCAAAATCTGACCATTCTGTGTTCATTAACCCCTTAATGACCGAACACTGTAAAAAAAAAAAACGGCGGCGTTTCAGGGTACTTATTCCTTTCTGATGTTAAAATAAGTCTGAAAGGAAAAGGCCCTGTAGCGCCCCCCAGTGTTCTGGGGTTTCAGCTATCGGGGGTAGCTGAGACCCTGCAGATTATGGAATCACAATTGACCCTGTCTGAACCAAGGACCATGACCTGCCATGACCTTACTGAGGTCATGAGCTGTCATCTTCGCAGACAGAGCAGTTCTCTGCTCTGTCTGCACATGCGCCCAAATTTTTGAATGGAAATTAGCTCCAAAAGTCAAATGGCGCTCTTTCCCTTTTGAGTTTCGGCTTCCGGTAACCCGAACACCCGGCGGACGGTAAGTATTACATTTTAATTATTTTTAGTACCATTTGGATTACTTTTATTTAGGTTTCGCAGTGTATATTAATACACTGCGAAACCCAAAAGGGATGTCACAGATGTCACACAGGGGAGGAACACAGGATTCTTCCTCCCCTGTGTGACATCACTTCTCCCCTGTGCTTTTGGGTGAGAAGTGCAGATGTAAAAAAAAGTGTGGTGTGTATGCATCATGTTTTTTTTTGCGGCAAAAAGCACTTGCACAAAAAAACGCTATGTGTGAACATAGCCTTAGGCACATCAGGGGCTCTTCAAGCACTAAATGGCATCTGCTAACAAATTCCAGCCTATTCTGTGCTCCAAAAAGCGAATGTTCTCCTTACCTTATGAGCCTTGCCGTGCAGCAATACAGTAGTTTTTCACCATATATGAGGTATCGGTATACTCAGGGGAAATTGCTCTAAAAATTATATGGAGCACTTTCTCCTATTACCCTTGTGAATATGCACATTGCTACATTGCTTTAAGGTACAGTCACACACAGCGATACGGCTTCCATATTGCCGGCAATTTGACGTGAGTGCGCACATTTCGGGAACTTTTTTGCACATCGCCGTCCCCCTGTCACACAAAGAGATCTTGCCTGTGTTCTACGGCGATCCTGTGTTCCAGAAAACCCCTGCAGAAGACCAGAAGCAATTTCCCTTTTCCCCATCGCCGCGTCACATGCCACTATCTCATGAGCGATGTGGGCATAGAGTGTGAGTACGGTGAGGAAACCGGCATGCCAGAGTGTTTTTCACCACGTCCCTACCACTCCGATTGGCTGACACAACTGCATTACAATTGGTCAGCCTTTTCAGGATGTCTGCGCTCTACATAACGCATATGCCCTTTCTACTATATCGCTATTCAAATATGGCGCCTTAGCTATGGGCAGCTAATGTGAATGCAGGAGCGGCCACCAATCGCGGCAGATGGGGCGAGCCAAATAGAACGCTCAGGCATGCCTCTGGATTTGATTCCAGATGGTCTGAGCTCGCTTTCTACATCGCCATTCTGGAAAAAGTTAGAATAGAATACACAGATAGATTAGATAGATAGATAGATAGATAGATAGATAGATAGATAGATAGATAGATAGATAGATAGATAGATAAAAACGATACAGCACACTTCACAGTTCGGGTGCAGAGCCCTCCTACCACAATCACTGGTAATAAGTAGATGAAAAAAATGAAAGGCAGCACTTCCTCCAGTTCAAAACATGTGGATTTATTAAGTCCTAGGACTGCAACGTTTCGACAAGCAGCCTTTCTCAAGCACTTTCATTTTTTCATCTAGATAGATAGATAGATAGATAGATAGATAGATGATATGAATAACTAAAACATATTATTAGTCTCCCTCTGCTTGCTTCCAGGGCCATCCATTAAGCTTTATGCATATTAACTGCACTGACCGGCAACAGTCAATCACAGATGCTCACTCTCTGTGAGAGCATCTGTGATTGGCTGATGCATTCAGACTGCATTTCCACAATGTGAACGGTGATTGTGCTTGGTTACCATACACATCATTATGTGGCAACCAACCTTCTGTCATAGTGTGTTAAATAAATAATTGAAAAACAAATGTGTTGGGGTTCGCGGTGTTTTTTAGTCTAGCACAGATAAAGCGGACAGCTGAAAGCTGCCACCCTCAGCTGCCAAATTTTACCTTGGCTGGCAAAAGAAAAATGTGCAAAGCTCTGCCCTATTTTTAATTGCCAGTCAAGATAAAAGTAGGCACCTGGGGGCTGGTATGCTCAGCGGGGTGAGGACTTTTTATTTTAGGGCCCCCCACACTAAAGAATAGCAGCCCGCAGCCACTCATGAAAATGCCGCAATCATCGTAGCACCATTTCCAGATGCTTTACCCACTTCTTCCAGCAGCCCTAGTGGCGGTGGTATGTTGGGTAATAAGGGGATAATGCCAGCTTAGTATTGCCAGCTGGCATAAAGCCCGATATTCTTAATGTCGAGCCAATATTAGACCGGGCCATTAAGAATCTCAAGTAAACAGTCATGAAGTCACAACACACATTTTAAAAACATTTTATTAGAAATAAAAATCCAAACATATTTGGATTCCATCTTTATTAATCCCTCAACCCTCGTACCCATCCTCGATCCTCTGTGTCATCTTCTCACTGTCGGCCATGTCGCACTCTCAGCTTTCCTTCATCAGAGGCCGCGGTGATGAACAAAGCATTCGATCGTCGCGGCCTCTGAATACTGAATTACAGAGCTTAAAGCTAAGGTTAAGTGGGGAGTCACTGAGGTCACTCAAGAACACCGTTGCCATAGTAAGCACTAACTAGTGGTTGCTATCTGGTAGAAGAAAAGGAAAGGAAGAAAGCGCACCGATCTAAATGTAAATGTATATCAGATCGTAGGTGGATGTGGATGGCACTCACCTTTTTTAGGTCTTGTTCACTTGCGTATCGGTCACTATACCTGAGGAAGACATTTCATACTGTCGAAACGCGTTGTATGTGCTTTTCTTAAGAAATATTAAAAAACTCTTTATGAAATTATAAGAAGCTTTGGATCATAGACCTCTGGGAGCGCAAATAGCCTGGTAAAAAACTCTATTAGTGGTTGCTATGGCACTGGTGTCCTCAAGTGACCTCAGTGAGTCACCACCTACCCTGCCGAAGTTGGCATCTGAGTCATTCAGTTCAGAGGCCATGGAGATAGGACACATTGTGATACATATCATGTCCTTGTATGGTCAGACACAGCTATGAAACAGTACATTAACAAGGATAAATATCTCAACATAGTTACATTTTTTAAAGAACATATTCAATTGTGGAACTTATTATTTCAAGATCTGTTGATTAAAATTAACTTTGTTCATGGGAAAAACCCTTTAAAGGAACTCTACCAGCAAAAGTGACTGTTGAAATTAAGTAGACAACGTTCCCCCAACCCCCCCTTTTTTTCAAATTAAGTAGAGGCTTTCTGTGCAATATGGCATGGCCAAAAATTTCCAGCTACAAATTAAATTTATTGCATTTATTGCATATGGACTTTTAGGGTACCGTCACATTAGGTGACATCGCCGGTGATTTTGCAGGCAATGCAGGGGCGTGGCCTATCGTCAGCGTCATTGGCGGTGAGTCGCCCCGTGTAAAGTGGTGATTTTGCGCCGAAAAATCGGCTGAGAGTGGTCGTCTGGTTTCAGAGTTCTGCTGTGAAATCAGGCAACCACTCTCAGGTGATGTGTATGCATCGCCCAGTGTAACATCGCAATTGGCGATGTTACAGGTGATGGGAGTCATAGGCTCCCATGTTACAGGATCCCTGCTGGGGTTTCTAGACGCCCCAACAGCGACATCGCCTGAAACATCGCCAAAGCATCGCCAGAGGTATCACCGCGTGTAAACACGCGACGGCGATACTGGCGGTCCAAAAACATGCGCGCTCCCGTGCGTCGCCTGCGATATCTCCGCCGATGTCACCAGTGTGACGGTCCCCTTAGTGATAACAAAGGATTCAAGGTGTGAGGTAGCATGAAGTTTGACAGCTTGGTTATTTATTAAAAGTAATGAAGACATTTTACTGAAAACAGAACTTTTGCATTTCTGAACATCAAAGAAACTAAAACCATGGTACATAATTACAAACCTTAATGCACCAGAATTTGAGGTGCACAGAAAAGATGACTTTTATGGCATGCAGCACATTAATCTTGTGTATTAGGGCTTACTTATACCATCAGGTATAACTTGTACAAGTGCTATCTAAGATTTTATCAGATAATACTCGGACAAATACTATTTTATGCTATTCTATGGGCCAGTGCCGATCAGCGTTTTTTTTCTCATGCCGATTCGGCTCCTGGTTTATCCTAAGGAAGAAATTTGTTATAAACCACATTCTTTTATCTGAATATCTGATATCTGCATCGGCAATTTTGGCACTACAGACCAATAACCCTTTTTTATCAAATGGTAAATGGCAGAGTTGCATACAATCAGGCAATCAGAAGACAAATGGTCATTAGTAGAAATGAACTAACTTTAACAGAAGATGTTCACCAATTTCAAATTCAGCACAAACCTGGCAGATTCAGTTTGCGATCGGAAACCTGAGCAATTTACTAAAAAAATCACCAAACCCTTTGTTCGGGAACAGAGTTTGAAATATAAAATGGCCCAAAAAGTTTCCTTGATTGTTTGGGACCAAAATGTTTGGTGGAACACCTGTTGGCTAGGAACAATATGTAACCATTAGCTATTACAGTTGTTAAGAACCTGCTACAGAAGAATTGACACATACTGGCAAATGACGCAGTGCTGTTAGCAATAATCACCACAAAAACACAGATCACTTCAAGGAGGAGAAAAAATGTGAAAAACTTCTTAACAACAAGTCGTGTATACTCCCCAAGAATTAATGGAGGGAGTTTGATGGTGCTGATTTAAATCCTCAAACAGGGATTCTACAAGTGTGGACCTGGGAGATGACTATTCTACGGTTTGTGAAAAACGGAATTAAAATATTTCAATCCAATATCACTGGTAAAGAATATACTACAGTACAACATTTAAATTATACTCTATGTGATATATCTACTTGAATGTGGCTGCCACCTTCATGCTACGTGTACGGCCGCGGCAACCCCCGGCACTGGTACCCACCGCCCCCACCTCGCCTCCCCCTTGCCTCTCCTCGCCTCCCCCTTGCCTCTCCTCGCCTCCTTCTCGGCCTCTCCTCCCCCTCTCGCCTCCCGCTGTTCTCACCCGTCTTCTCTCTCTGTACGCACAACGGTCATGTGACAGGGTGGGCTGATGTGACATCACACAGCCTGCCCTGTCACATGATCGCTGCAAAAGATGGGTGACAACAGAGGGGGGTGAGGGGGATCCTGCTCCCCACCTCCATCCTGCCACCCCAGCTCCATCCTGCCCCCGCATCCATCCTGCCCCCCCAGCTCCATCCTACCCTCCCAGCTCCATCCTGCCCCTCCGCCTCCATTCTGCCCCCCTGCCTCCATCCTGCCATCCTGACCCCCCCTCACCACCATCCTGCCCCGCTGGCTCCATCCTGCCCTGATCACTCCATCCTGCCCCCCCACCTCAATCCTGCCCCCCTGGCTCCATGCCCCGCTCGCTCCATCCTGCCTCCCCCGGCTCCATCCTGCTCCTCCACATCCATCCTGCTCACCCACATCCATCCTGCCCCCCCCACATCCATCCCACCCCCCTGCATCCATCCTGCCCCCCGGGATGTAATGTGCTGCCATATATTATAGTGCTGCTATACATGTACTGTAATGTACCGCCATATACTATAACACTGCTATACATGTACTGTAATGTATCACCATATACTATAGTGCTGCTATACATGTGCTGTAATGTACCACCTTATACCATAGCGCTTCTATACATGTATTGTAATGTACCGCCATATACTATAGTGCTGCTATACATGTGCTGTAATGTACCGCCATATACTATAGTGCTACTATACATGTGCTATAAAGTACCACCATATACCCTAGTGCTGTTATACATGTGCTGTATTGTACTGCCATATACAATAGCGCTGCTATGCATGTACTATAATGTACCACCATATACCATAGCGCTGCTATACATGTAATGTAATGTACTGCCATATCCAATAGTGCTGCTATACATGTACTGTAATGTACCGCCATATAATATAACACTGCTATACATGTACTGTAATGTATTGCCATATACCATAGCACTGCTATACATGTGCTGTAATGTACTGCCATATACTATAGTGCTGCTATACATGTACTGTAATGTACCACCATATACCATAGCGCTGCTATACATGTGCTGTAATGTACTGCCATAAACGATAGTGCAACTATACATGCGCTATAAAGTACCACCATATACCCTAGTGCTGCTATACATGTGCTGTATTGTACCGCCATATACAATAGCGCTGCTATACATGTACTATAATGTACCACCATATAACATAGCGCTGCTATACATGTAATGTAATCTACTGCCATATCCTATAGTGCTGCTATACATGTACTGTAATGTACCGCCATATACTATAGTGCTGCTATGCATGTGCTATAAAGTACCACCATATACCATAGTGCACCTGTATATGTACTGTAATATACCGCCATATACTATAGTGCTGCTATACATGTGCTGTAATGTACCACCATATATCATAGCACTGCTATTCATGTACTGTAATGTACCGCCATATACTATAGTGTTAATTTACATGTACTGTAATGTACCGCCATATACCATAGTGCTGCCATACATGTACTGTAATGTACCCCATATACTATAGTACGGCTATACATGTACTATAATGTACCGCCATATACCATAGTGCTGCTATACATGTACTGTAATGTACCGCCATATGCTATAGTGCTGCTATACATGTACTGTAATGTACCGCCATATACTATAACACTGCTATACATGTGCTGTAATGTACCGCCATATACCATAGCGCTGCTTTACATGTACTGTAATGTATCGCCATATGCTATAGTGCTGCTATACATGTGCTGTAATGTACCACCATATACTATAGTGCTGCTATACATGTGCTATAAAGTACCACCATATACCATAGTGCTGCTATACATGTACTGTAATGTACTGCCATATTCTATAGTGCTGCTATACATGTACTGTAATGTACTGCCATATCCTATAATGCTGCTATACATGTACTGTAATGTAATGTCATATAGTGATGGGCGAATCCTAAATTACTCGGAATCGCTTGACTCTAGCGAGTCAGAGCACAGGACTCGCTACTCGTTGCGAGTCTAGCGAGTCCAATGTTAATGAATGGGGAAGCGAGTAATAGCGAGTAGTGTGAGATTTACTAATCGCAGATGTGTCTCGGAAGCTTCAGCCTGAAGCAATCCTAGTTTTGTCATTTATTTGCATTGGACTAGTTTACTTTGCAACTGTAATCGCTGGCTGGGAAACTCGCACAGATAAGAGTCCTGTCTTCTTTGTGTGCTGGCTCTAGGGTCCTAGAGCCTGCCTGCTGCCTGATGTAGCAGAGCTGAGATTGTTCTCAGTCTGCTCATTCCCTGTGTACAGACATGAATGTCTGTGCACAGAGATGATGTAGCAGAGCTGAGATTGTTCTCAGTCTGCTCATTCCCTGTGCATATACATCTATATCTATGCACAGGGATGAGCAGAGAGGACATCGCGTTTTGGACTGCGTCGGACGGAAGAGGATTTTTTAAATTAAAGATGGAGTCTCTAATGGCTTTTTTTTTTATTTCTAATAAAAAAATTTCTCTGTGTTGTGTTTTTTTTAAAACAATTTAATAGAAATTCATGGCGGTCATGTCTAATATTGGCGTGACCGCCATAAATTTCGGGCTTAGGGCCAGCTGATAATACAAAGCTGGCCCTAACCTCTATTACCCAGCGTGCCACCGCCACCAGGGCCGCTGGAAGAGCGGGGTTCAGCGCCAGAGGATGGCGCTTCAATGAACGCGCCATCTTCTGGGGCGGCTGCGGGCTGCAATTTGCAGCGGGGGGTGCCCAGAAAGCTTGGGCATCCCTGCGCTGCGGATTCCAGCCCCCAGCTGCTTAGCTGTACCTGGCTAGACATAGAAATTGCGCGGAGCCCCACGCATTTTTTTGACTCCGACTCCGAGACGACTCCGACTCCGACTCGACTCCGAGACGACTCCGACTCCGAGACGACTCCGACTCCGAGACGACTCCGACTCCGACTCGACTCCGACTCCGACTCCGAGACGACTCCAACTCCGAGACAACTCCGACTCCGAGACGACTCCGACTCGACTCCGACTCCGAGACGACTCCGACTCCGACTCGACTCCGACTCCGAGACGACTCCAACTCCGAGACAACTCCGACTCCGAGACGACTCCGACTCGACTCCGAGACGACTCCGACTCCGAGACGACTCCGACTCCGAGGCGACTCCGACTCTGAGACTCCGACTCTGAGGAGACTCCGACTCCGAGGCGACTCCGACTCTGAGGCGACTCTGAGACGACTCCGACTCTGAGACTCCGACTCTGAGACTCCGACTCTGAGACTCCGACTTTGAGACTCTGACTCTGAGACTCTGACTCTAAGACTCTGACTCTGAAATTCATTAAATAATAAAAAAAATGCGTGGGGCTCCGCGCAATTTCTATGTCTAGCCAGGTACAGCTAAGCAGCTGGGGGCTGGAATCCACAGCGCAGGGATGCCCAAGCTTTCTGGGCACCCCCCGCTGCAAATTGCAGCCCGCAGCCGCCCCAGAAGATGGCGCGTTCATTGAAGCGCCATCCTCTGGCGCTGAACCCCGCTCTTCCAGCGGCCCTGGTGGCAGTGGCACGCTGGGTAATAAAGGGGTTAATACCAGCTTTGTTATACAAGCTGGTATTAAGCCCGAGATTCTTAATGTCAGGCCACGTTTGACCCAGCCACTAAGAATCTCCAATAAAGGGTTAAAAAAACACAACACAGAGAAAAATTTTTATTTGAAATTAAAAAAAAAGCCATTAGGGACTTCATCTTTAATTTAAAAAATCCTCTTCTGTCCGACGTAGTCCAAAACGCGATATCCTCTCTGCTACATCCCCTGTGCATAAATATAGATGTCTATGCACAGGGAATGAGCAGACTGAGAACAATCTCAGCACTGCTACATCATGTCTGTGAGCAGGCGGGCTCTAGGACCCTGGAGCTGCACAGAGAAGACAGCTGGACTCGGCTCGCAATGTAACAGCAGTTATCTGCGAGTTTCCCTGCTATCACTGGCACAGTAGCCGAGTCTAATGCAAACAATGGCAATCCTAGTGTTGTCAGCGTTTCTGACAAAACTAGGATTGATATTGATTTGCATTGGACTCGTGCGAGTAATCACTGGGAAACTCGCAGACTACCGAGTCCTGCGAGTCCCTTACTACTCGCCGAGTAACGAGTCCTAGCGAGTAGATTTGCCCATCCCTAATGTCATATACTATAGTGCTGCCATACATGTGCTGTAATGTACCACCATATACCATAGCGCTGGTATACATGTACTGTAATGTACTGCCTTATACTATAGTGCTGCTATACATGTGCTACACTGTACCGCCATATACTATAACACTGCTATACATGTACTGTAATGTATCGCCATATACCATAGCACTGCTATACATGTGCTGTAATGTACTGCCATATACTATAGTGCTGCTATACATGTACTGTAATGTACCGCCATATACCATAGCGCTGCTATACATGTGCTGTAATATACCACCATATATCATAGCGCTGCTATTCATGTACTGTAATGTACCGCCATATACTATAGTGTTAATTTACATGTACTGTAATGTACCGCCATATACCATAGTGCTGCTATACATGTACTGTAATGTACCGCCATATACTATAGTACGGCTATACATGTGCTGTAATGTACCGCCATATACCATAGTGCTGCTATACATGTACTATAATGTACCGCCATATACTATAGTGCTGCTATACATGTACTGTAATGTACCGCCATATACTATAACACTGCTATACATGTGCTGTAATGTATCGCCATTTACCATAGCGCTGCTATACATGTGCTGTAATGTACCGCCATGTACTGTAGTGCTGCTATACATGTTGTAATGTACCGCCATATACCATAGCGCTGCTTTACATGTACTGTAATGTACTGCCATATCCTATAGTGCTGCTATACATGTACTGTAATGTAATGCCATATACTATAGTGCTGCCATAGATGTGCTTTAATGTACCACCATATACCATAGCGCTGGTATACATGGACTGTAATGTACTGCCTTATACTATAGTGCTGCTATACATGTGCTACACTGTACTGCCATATACTATAATGTTACTTTACATGTACTGTAATGTACCACCATATACTATAGTGCTGCTTTACATGTACTGTAATGTACCGCCATATACCATAGCGCTGCTATACATTGCTGTAATGCACCGCCATATACTATAGCGCTGTTATACATGTAATGTAATGTACCGCCATATACCATAGTGCTGCTATACATTGCTGTAATGTACTGCCATATACTATAGCGCCGGTATACATGTACTATAATGTACCGCCATATACTATAGTGCTGCTATACATGTACTGTAAAGTACCGCCATATACTATAGTGCTGCTATACATGTGCTGTAATGTACCGCCATATACCATAGCGCTGCTTTACATGTACTGTAATGTATCGCCATATGCTATAGTGCTGCTATACATGTGCTGTAATGTACCACCATATACTATAGTGCTGCTATACATGTGCTATAAAGTACCACCATATACCATAGCGCTGGTATACATGGACTGTAATGTACTGCCTTATACTATAGTGCTGCTATACATGTGCTACACTGTACTGCCATATACTATAATGTTACTTTACATGTACTGTAATGTACCACCATATACTATAGTGCTGCTATACATGTACTGTAATGTACCGCCATATACCATAGCGCTGCTATACATTGCTGTAATGCACCGCCATATACTATAGCGCTGTTATACATGTAATGTAATGTACCGCCATATACCATAGTGCTGCTATACATTGCTGTAATGTACTGCCATATACTATAGCGCCGGTATACATGTACTATAATGTACCGCCATATACTATAGTGCTGCTATACATGTACTGTAAAGTACCGCCATATACTATAGTGCTGCTATACATGTGCTGTAATGTACCGCCATATACCATAGCGTTGCTTTACATGTACTGTAATGTATCGCCATATGCTATAGTGCTGCTATACATGTGCTGTAATGTACCACCATATACTATAGTGCTGCTATACATGTGCTATAAAGTACCACCATATACCATAGCGCTGGTATACATGGACTGTAATGTACTGCCTTATACTATTAGTGCTGCTATACATGTGCTACACTGTACTGCCATATACTATAATGTTACTTTACATGTACTGTAATGTACCACCATATACTATAGTGCTGCTATACATGTACTGTAATGTACCGCCATATACCATAGCGCTGCTATACATTGCTGTAATGCACCGCCATATACTATAGCGCTGTTATACATGTAATGTAATGTACCGCCATATACCATAGTGCTGCTTATACATTGCTGTAATGTACTGCCATATACTATAGCGCCGGTATACATGTACTATAATGTACCGCCATTATACTATAGTGCTGTATACATGTACTGTAAAGTACCGCCATATACTATAGTGCTGCTATACATGTGCTGTAATGTACCGCCATATACCATAGCGCTGCTTTACATGTACTGTAATGTATCGCCATATGCTATAGTGCTGCTATACATGTGCTGTAATGTACCACCATATACTTAGTGCTGCTGTATACATGTGCTATAAAGTACCACCATATACCATAGTGTTGCTATACATGTACTGTATATGTACTGCCATATCCTATAGTGCTGCTATACATGTACTGTAATGTACTGCCATATCCTATAGTGCTGCTATACATGTACTGTAATGTAATGTCATATACTATAGTGCTGCCATACATGTGCTGTAATGTACCACCATATACCATAGCGCTGGTATACATGTACTGTAATGTACTGCCTTATACTATAGTGCTGCTATACATGTGCTACACTGTACCGCCATATACTATAACACTGCTATACATGTACTGTAATGTATCGCCATATACCATAGCACTGCTATACATGTGCTGTAATGTACTGCCATATACTATAGTGCTGCTATACATGTACTGTAATGTACCGCCATATACCATAGCGCTGCTATACATGTGCTGTAATATACCACCATATATCATAGCGCTGCTATTCATGTACTGTAATGTACCGCCATATACTATAGTGTTAATTTACATGTACTGTAATGTACCGCCATATACCATAGTGCTGCTATACATGTACTGTAATGTACCGCCATATACTATAGTACGGCTATACATGTGCTGTAATGTACCGCCATATACCATAGTGCTGCTATACATGTACTTAATGTACCGCCATATACTATAGTGCTGCTATACATGTACTGTAATGTACCGCCATATACTATAACACTGCTATACATGTGCTGTAATGTATCGCCATTTACCATAGCGCTGCTATACATGTGCTGTAATGTACCGCCATGTACTGTAGTGCTGCTATACATGTTGTAATGTACCGCCATATACCATAGCGCTGCTTTACATGTACTGTAATGTACTGCCATATCCTATAGTGCTGCTATACATGTACTGTAATGTACTGCCATATCCTATAGTGCTGCTATACATGTACTGTAATGTAACGCCATATACTATAGTGCTGCCATAGATGTGCTTTAATGTACCACCATATACCATAGCGCTGGTATACATGGACTGTAATGTACTGCCTTATATATAGTGCTGCTATACATGTGCTACACTGTACTGCCATATACTATAATGTTACTTTACATGTACTGTAATGTACCACCATATACTATAGTGCTGCTATACATGTACTGTAATGTACCGCCATATACCATAGCGCTGCTATACATTGCTGTAATGCACCGCCATATACTATAGCGCTGTTATACATGTAATGTAATGTACCGCCATATACCATAGTGCTGCTATACATTGCTGTAATGTACTGCCATATACTATAGCGCCGGTATACATGTACTATAATGTACCGCCATATACTATAGTGCTGCTATACATGTACTGTAAAGTACCGCCATATACTATAGTGCTGCTATACATGTGCTGTAATGCACCTACATATACCATAGCGCTGCTATATATATATATATATATAAATATGTAGTACACTCACATTGACTGAACAAGTTCTGTCAGTCACAGTATGTCAACTACATACATATTCTAGAACACCCGATGTGTTAGAATCGGGCCACCATCTAGTATATATATATATATATACATAAACAAATAGAGTCAAAAGTATCATTTTTTGTAATTTAATATCTTTCATTTTTCATTCATCTATGTATACTTTTAACACTGTTTATTATGCTTTATATACAATTTTATACAATTTTTTATTAGTACAAATGGTAGTAATATAAGCATGAAATTGTGTATTAGTTTTAAACAGATTTTTATTGAATAATAGAGCAATGACTTATACCTAATTGCTCTTTCAATGTGTGTATGTATAAGTGTATAATGTGAGGGTGATTCCCCTTGATTATCTAATTTTTATTGACCTGAGGAAGAGGGGGAAGACCCCTAAAAACACATTGTAAGTTCTTTATGTTGATGTAAAAAAAGATTTCTCTTTGATGCACAGTGCCCTACACCGCTAAATTTTTTATTTTTTTATTCCATTGACATACATAAATTTGACTGGCAAATAATTAGCATATGACTAGTCATGCTGAGTCTTTTCATGTCACTGCACTGTTACTATTTTGTTCCTAAAACCTAAATTTTTATTTTTAACATTTAATTACTATTTTGCAAATCCACCTTAGGCTTTCAACACTACCTAAATTCTTTTGCACATGCTCTTGATCATATCAAAGCAAGTCTCCAATAAATATGATCCCAGGTCTTTTCTAAACGTTCACAATGTTGGTGCGCACTGGTCGACTCACTTGGGTATGTGTACAGCTTCTTCTTTCACTCTACCCATAACTATTTGATTGGTTTGAGGTCTGGGGACTGTAGGGGTCAATCCAGCTCCTCTACTTCATTATCTTTGAACCATTTCTTCAGCAATCTTGACATATGCTTTGTGTTGTTGACCTGCTGGAACACTATGTTATCTTTTCATATCCATAGTACTTAGTATTCTCAGTGTCTGTATTACTTTTTTTAAAGGGCATAGCTAATGTCCGTAAACATTTTGGACCATCCATGCGTTTTGATCCAGTTGTCTAAGAAAAATTTAATAATGGGTGGGCAACCCTGATTGAGAGAGAAGACTAATGGCCACTTTACACGCGGCTACATTTCTAGCTTATCCACAGGTAACTTACTGGCTGCAGTGAAATCATGGAGACATGGTTCTATCTTGTTGCTGTGTACAAATTGAATAATGTCTCCATGATTTCACTGCAGCCAGTAAGTTACCTGTGGATAAGCTAGAAATGTAGCCGTGTGTAAAGTGGCCATAACAGTTAAAACAGTGAAATGAGCAGAGCAGTAGCTCAGTGATTAGCCCTGTTGCTTTGCAGCAATGGGGCTCTGAACAAGTACAACATCTGAGTTTGTATGTTCTCCCTATGTTTGCAAGGGTTTCCTCCAGTTAATCTGGTTTCCTCCCACACTCTGAGGGTACCTTTACACGCCGCAACTTTTGGTGGAGATCGGAGGCAACCTAACGTGCGTGTGCACATTTTTCATGGTTGCCTCTGAACGCCGAAGGCGCATTTACACACCGCAATTTAGTAGCAATTTCACGGTGACGGGGCTCCGGATTGCCTCTCAGTTTTCACACCCCAGTTGCGGCGTGTAAAGGTACCCTTAGATATACTATGAGGAATTTAGAATGTGAACCCCAATGGGAACAGTGGTGATGATGTCTGGAAAGCATTTGGAAAGTAATTGCATTATATAAATGAGTAAAATAAATAAACTACAAAAACTACAGCAAGAATCCCGCATATGACAGAGTGCTCGGATCAGAGTTTCTGCTTCTAATTTATGCTGTCTTCAAGTTGGTAAGCATAGACCTTGTGACAGATTTTCTTTATAGACTTGAAATAATCTTTTTAAATAAAATGCATTTCACTTTTCTGAGTAAACCTTGTAACATCTCCAATTTTGACAATTGAATGTTCTACCATGATAAATAAAATGCAGCATTATATGCAGGATATTCAATCATATAAATCATATACATCAAATATATCTAATCAGCAAAAACCACCCATGATACTTTACACTTGCAAAAACTTTCACGTATTACAAGCTATTAGTTGAGCAAAATTACTTTTAATTTAAAAATGTTTTTGTGCATCCAAAAAACCTATCACTTGTAAATCATACCAGTTTTGTCAATATTTCATTTATATTCAATGATTTAATTTCCCAAACTGATATATTCATTTTAGACGGTGGCAGATTTATATCAGTATTTGCTGACATTCAGATTCTCTAAGGGATTTATAAATCATAAACTGGAATATAGTTATGCAACATAAACTCTTTTTACATTTTCTTGTAGTAACCATTCGATTGGTTCTCTTTAGTCAGCATTCACAGATGTTTAGTAACTAAGTAATTTTAGTGTTACTGGCTTTGGAAAAACAAAACACATCTACTATTTTTCTCAACTTAACTTTCTTGTACTCATGAGTCGTTAATGACACATCAATGCAATTAGTCTGATCCTTGAGTTGTACATGGTGAATTAGGTTTCTTTTTAAGCAGGCATTATAAAAGGCAAATTCAGGTTAGATTTTCATGGGTGTACCATTTGTAGAAAAGGTAAGATCTGCATAGGTTTATCAAATATCATAGAAAGATCTTATAATCTTGATCAAGTAGATTAGTTAAACTCCAGTAAGCACATGAAATGATTTAACCTTTAATATATTAACCACAGTCCTGGATGGATTATGACTAATGAAGGCCACTAAGCAAATAATAAGGGTTAATTTAATTCTTAAAGACGCTAACCTGTATAGATATGTAGTGAGCACCATGTGATGTAAAATGATAGGCATTCAACTCCTGCCACCTCTATGGCTCACTTGATGTTCAGAGAATATACCATTGTTGCCACACAAATTAAAATAACATTTCAAAATTGATCTTATTACAAAGTACCTTGTAGAATTTAAAATTAAATGAGCTCCTTAGCTGGAAACATTACCTTCTCAGATGCCATGTAGATGAACTGTTAAACTCACTGTCATGCTGACACCGCCTTAGCTGGGAGACTGGTGACCATGGCATACTCCTTCCTCCGGCAGTCCCATGGCTTCTCACATGTTCCGTCAGCTGCTTTCTTCTTCTAGAGCATGTGCACACTGCACAGCCACACAAGCAGCACTCCCCCATTCCTTAAAAGGCCAACGCACCCTACCTGGATATGGTTCTTAGCCTATTTAAGGTGCCTTTCCCATTTGGAAGCTTCCTGAGCAATGTAGTTTTTGATTTAGATACATGCTACTAGTTGTCAGGTCTTTCTACTTTACCCAGTATTTGTGCCTTGCCTGACTGTGTCTGACCTTAGTTCTACTGACCCGTAAGCACCATTCTGGACAAGCCTGCTGCTGCACCATCTGCACTGGTCTGCTGCTGCACCATCTGCATTAGTCCTGCTGCTGCACCATTTGGACCAGCCTGCTGCCTGCCCTTAGCTGTCCCATCTGCCCCCAGTCAGAGACTGTGTCCATACATAGGAGCTCAACTCCTGCAATCAGCTGTTGTAGCACCGAGACCTGTTGAAATTTTACCTGGTGGTTACCTACCAGTATAAGCGTAATCTCTCCATCTGAGGCTAAGCAGAAGACTCAGCAGCTGCTCAGGTAGTCTTTTCAGGAGGAGATCAGTGCTTTGGTCAGGTGGGTAGAGATGAGCAAACCTTTTAAAGTTTGGGTTCGGTTCTTTTCGCAAATGGGCATATGTTTGCCAAATAGATCAGCAAACAGTTCACCAAACTTTTCAAACCCCATCACACTCAACACAGCTCAAACCATGTTACAATGGAGCCTGACTGTTTTGGCACAGAGATTACCTTGCTAGACTATGGCCTTGTTCACACACACCAATCAGTTTTTTTAGCAGTTAGAAAAACTGAGCAGTTTGTCTAAGTGTGCCAAATAGTGTCCCCTGTGGGTCTGAACGTTTCAGAAGTTTTTGAGTGTTGTCATTTTTTCATTAAAAACGCATATGCCTATATGTGCCATGCATTAACGCATGCGTTTCCCATAGGGCCCCATGTTAAAAAAATGCATGCGTTTTTGTAAACAACCCCTTCGTTTTTTTACAGCACCCAAAAAAACGCTGCGTGCAGCATTTTTTGGAATGGGGAAAAAAACGCATGTATAGTTAAAAACGCATGTACATTTAAGTGTAGCATGCGTTAACGCATCTGCGTTTTTTAGAAACTGCTAAAAAACGCAGAGAGTGCCAAAAATGCAGGTATGTGTGAACAAGGCCTATTACTTACCAAGCTTCAGTGCTATTGACACCCTGAATTTAGGTCCAATAATGAACTTCAGACATATTAAACGGATCGTGTCACCTCCAAAACACCACCTAAGCTACAAAAACACGTCCCTGCAGCATCCTATCACTATTCTAACACTCCTCTTGTGTCCTAAAAGCATTCTGTCAAAGTAGATAAAAACAATTTAATACTCCCTCATTAGGCATTATAATTAGCAGGGGCTATATTTTTTAGCCCTTAGGGCATGTTTGTTTTTAGCCTGTCGTAATAAGATCACATCCTAATGGGCGTGATTTTTTATTCATGTTCTATTCAGGCACCCTCCCTGCTCTCCACGGCGCTGGCTGGGCATGAATGATGCGAACCACATCATTTTCGGTCGAGTGACGTCAGTACACCCACGCTGCTGTGTTCTGTTTCAAGCACCGCATGCACAATGCGGTGCTTGAAGCCGAAAGAGCGGCATGTGTGTACTGACGTCACCTGATCCCGGAAATGACATGATTCACGTCATTCATGCCCAGCCAGCATCGTGGAGAGCAGGGAGGGCGCCTGAATAGAACATGAATAAAAGATCACGCCCATAAAAGTCTGATCTTATGATGACAGGCAAAAAACAAACACGCCCTAAGGGCTAAAGAATATGGCCCCTACTAATTATCATGGCTAATGAGGGAGTATTAAATCGTTTTTATCTACTCTGACTGGATGCTTTTAGGACACAAAAGGAGTGTGAGAATAGTGATAGGATGCTGCAGGGACATGTTTTTGTAGCTTAGGTGGCATTTTGGAAGTGACAGGATTCCTTTAACTGCTTCCCCCTCTTAAATGGTTAAAGTCATACTTGGCATCGCCTACCCTCTATGCCAGCGTCTGTGATTGGTTGCCAGTATGGATTACTGTAAAAATAAATAATTGTAAAAATGGGTGTGTGCATCGCCATATGTTTGATTGCCAGCCCAGGCAGCTAGGGACTGAAATTCTCAGTGTGGTGAGGCCCAAGCGTTCTTGGCCCCCCACACTAAAAATTGCAGCCCACAACCTTCCCCGAATAGGAGCCTCCATGAGAAATGTCAAGACTGGCAGTTACCCCACTCTTCCAGTAGCCCTAGTGGCACTGACAGACTGAGTAACAATAAGGTGTAAATGTCAGCTGTGGATTAGCCAGATGACACCAAGCCCTGGATTGAAAATGTCAGGCCTCTGTAGGACCCGGCCATTATCAAGCTATAAGTAAGTAGTAAAAATACACAACACCGAGAAAAATAATTTATTTGGAATAAAACACAGCCATCCCTGTATCCCCTTTTTATTAAACCCAAACATGCCCTCCGACGGTAATCCACAGCCAGCAAGAGTTGTCCTGGGATGAGCAATTTTAGCTCTGCTACATCTCGAAGAGCAGAGAGTCCGGAAACATGCCTGTCTACTGGGAGTAGCACTCAGACATTGGCAGCCAACTTTCTGAGTGGAGCAATGACGTCAGAGCATGAGCAGCTATGTAGAGTCTTCAGATGAATCCATGTGTCAGTGTGATCCTCCTGCTCCAGGTGAATGAACATATGTCTGCTCACAGGGATGTAGTAGCGCTGCTGATCTTTGAGGGATGTCACTGTGCATTATCCTCAGAGGGCATATTTTGTCTTAATAAATCGGTGACAGGGGGTTGTTGTCTCTGTGTTTTATTTACAATAAAGGAATTTTCCTGTGTTTTTTTGGAGTAAAGGGTTTTTCTGTTTCTGTGTTTTTTTTTTTTTTTACTATTTAGTGACTGGATTGGTAATGTGGGGGTATCATAGAATCCTCAACATTACCCATTCAGAGGTTCATCATAACAGGTGTCAATACTCATCTTTCATTAACCCCTTATATTACACTGGCTGCAAACGACCAGAGCAGCAGTAAGAGCTGGGGTGAAGCGCCAGGATTGGCACATCTTATAGAGGCGCCAGTTCTGTGGCCTTCTATTTTTACAATAGTAAAGGCCCGCAGAATATGGCCCTTCCCTGAAAATACCAGACCCCAGCTGTCGGCTTTAACTTGACTGGTGATCTAAAATGAATGGAGGACCCTACGTCATTTTTTTTTTTTTAATTATTGAATAATCTATCTATAAAATTAACTTTTCCCATCTGTAATCCACTTTCCTCCTATCACACGCCGGCGACAGCCATGTTTGCACACCCAAGTGATGGGTGTGGAAATATGGCACCTACTGGTGGAATTGCCCTTTCCACAATACCACCAGTGATGACGCCAACAACAGCCATCTGAAACCAAGACACCAGAAACACGTCACTGCACACCATGCTGCTTGCAGCCCACTGAACATCACGACTGAATTACTAACTGCAGCTGGACGTGCCAAGTATCAATGCGCCAGGTACGGACAGGCACAGTTACTCAGTCATGACGCAGCACATCGCACAACTTCTTTCCCTGATAAAAATAAAGTTTTTGGAACCACTGCTTAAATAAAGTTACTGTATAGTACCTGCATCAAAGCCAGAGAGAAGTGTGACAACAACATGAATGACAAATCTCCATCTGTCGAGAAAGAAGCCGCATAGAAAATGTAAAAAAATGCATTTCAAGTACAAGTAAAAATGTTTACCTATGATAAAAATACAGGTGCATCTCAATGAATCAAAATATCATCAAAAAGTGAATTCATTTTAGTAATTCAATACAAAAAGTGAAACGCATATATTATATAGAGTCATTACAAAGAGTAATCTATTTCAACAGTTTATTCCTGTTAATGTTGATGATTAAGACTTACAGCCAATCAAGACCCAAAAGTTTTTTTTATCTCAGAAAATTAAAGTAGAAAGAATGAAGGGCCTGAGAGCTAAAACATTAGCTAAATATGTATCAGAGGCTTCACCTTGTGTGGTTGTGAGAGTCACAACCACTATAAAAGCAGATCACTGCTGCTGCAGTCGCTAAAGTGGTGTATATAGAGTAGGGAAAATGGAGGGTTAAAAACCACACTGCCGTATTCCATGAGTCATTACAAGGGTGAATCTAATATTGGTTTATTAGTCAACGCATTTCAGGGTCCCTGGGCCGATCCTCAGGATAAATCAATATCATATTGCCATATTTCAATGCATTTGAGGGAGCTCTGAAACGCGGTGACTAATAAATTAATATTATATTCACCTTTTGACATCTCATGGAATGCAGCAGCGCTGTTTTTAACCCTTCATTCTCCCTACTTTAATTTTCTCAGATAACGACCTTTGGATTTTCATTGGCTGTAAGCCATAATCATCAACATTTACAGAAATAAACACTTGAAACAGATCGCTCTGTTTATAATGACTCTTTATAATATATCCAATAGAGTTTTTACCAGGCTATTTGCGCTCCCAGAGGTCTATGATCCAAAACTTCTTGTAATTCATAAAGAATTTTTATTATTTCTTAAGAAAAATCACATACAACGCGTTTCGACAGTAAAAAATGTCTTCCTCAGGTATATTGTTAAAAGTGTTCCAAAGTTACAGGAAATAGTATTATGCTAAATAGGGTGTGGACCACTAAGGTTAGTTAATGCTACATCTACTATATAGCTGCTATACAAGTTTGGTATATTCAGAAGCACATACTAATAATAAAAAACAAACACATTACATGTGTATATAGAGCATAGTAAAATTTGATTATGACAGATAAAATGTGAAATATAATTTGATCATAAATAGCATAAAATGTTCAATATAGTTATATAACAAATTTAAAATTGTTGTATGTGGCTGAAATCCATTTAAAATACACAAAACAACAGTGCTCATTAAAATTATGAGAAAACACACAGTATCCAGGGAAGAATTAAACAAGACCTAAAAAAGGTGAGTGCCATCCACATCCACCTACGATCTGATTATACATTTACATTTAGATCGGTGCGCTTTCTTCCTTTCCTTTCCTTCTACCAGAATCTTTATAATATGAATCTTTTGAATTACTGAAAAAAATTAATATTTTGATGATATTCTAATTCATTGAGATGCACCTGAATGTAGTATAGATCATTGCAATGATTCATACCAATTTTTCTCTGATGTCTATATATGGCATTTTTTACTTTATGAACAATTCTTTTTTTTATCACTTTTTTATCATCATTATTAGTATCAGTAAATACCGTATTATTGTTTAGTGCTTCTAATCTAGATTTTTTTCCTGACAGTATTGTATGCATGTCTAATTGTGTTGACGTTATAGCCTTTGTCTGTCAGTCTGTAAATGATTATTGCTCTTTCTGCTTCAAACAAGTCATCTAAAGAGCAAATCCGTCTAGCGCGGAGAAATTCCCCATGAGGTATAAAATCAATGGTGTGATGCGGATGATTGCTCCGGGTCAATGATAAAGTTTGTCCGGATAGTTTTTCGGATAGAGGTATGAATCAACTTTTTTTGTTTGAGTGTTACCCATGAGAAAAATATTTAAAAAGGAAACATTAGGAGCAACTGCCCCCAGGGAAAATCAGAGGTTGCAGGAATTGTTGTCTAGATATGACACGATTGTGGGTATACCTGATGGATCACCCAACCAAACTAATAGATCATCAACCTATCTGCAAAAACATTGAGTCCCGATATATAACATCACACCATTGAGCCTCATGGGGAATTTCTCCATGCTAGAAGAATTTGCTCTTCAACGATTTACTAAAGCAGAAAGTGCGATAATCATTGACAGACTGAAAGAAAGAGGCTATAACATCAACACAATTAGATATGCATACAATACTGTCAGGAAAAAAATCTAGATTAGAAGCACTACACAATACTGGGTATTTTCGGACACTAACAATGATGATAGCAAAAAAAGTGATAAAAAAGTGTGGGTCATCATCATGTAAAAAATACCAAAAGAACACAGAGAAAAAATTGGTCCAAAATATGATCTAACCTTTTCTACTCTCTGTATTGCCCACTTCAGCAACAACAGGAAAATGATATTAAAATATCTACCTGTTATCAACCAGGACCCGGTACTCAGAAAGATTTCCGAAGGTGGTTGCAGATGCATTGCCAAGCGTGGACAATCATTGGGGCACAGTCTTTCAAAAAGTGTTTTTAGCAGCAGGAAACCTAAACAAAGAAGGTTAAAAAATCAGGACTTCTTCAAGGCATTTTGTGGTTGCCCATAGCAACATCATTTCCTCTTTGTCATTCTATCCTATTGAAAGGGTGAATGCTCCTATCAGAGAGGGTGATTGGAAAAAATGGGAAGATTTCTGTATCCTACATTAAAAACCAAACATCCTATGGGTATGAAGCATCGCAATGAGCTATACTACATATTTAAATGCGTGTTCCCTTTGTATGTTAAACATGTATATTTACATACACATGTGCATGTGTTCGTCTATTTTTTTTTTTTTATTGGATTTTTTGAACATAACATTGAGTAGGATAACATAGCCTAGGATAGAATATCCACTATGACACTGTATATTACCAAAAGTACATGAACAAATCCTTCTTGTCAGTCAACATGTCCGCGTAGCATTTAAAATATTATATAGATACATAGATCTCAGTCAATGCCTTGTAACACAAATTTTGGGGAAATAATGAGAGAAAGAAAAGACAGGCTGAATGCCTAGAAGGGTAATAGGGGACTGTATTTTGCATAGTCAAGCATGTCGTTCTATGATAATATATGCTGTATCTTTAACAGACATTATACATCTGTAATAGTTGCCAAGGCCCCTACTGTCCCGCTCAGATCCTCCAGACAATACCATTCTGTGTGACGGAAGGGACAGATCATTCTCGATATTTCGTGAAGGCTATAGTGAAAACAAATGAATGTTTTCCACAGCAGAAATACTTTCCCTGCAGATTTTTCCTTGCTCCTTTCCGCCTCTATGAATTCAATTCCCAGTAAGTGTTTCATCTGGGATATTATCATCACAATTGATGGGAAGCTGTGTTTATGCCATTTGCCCAGTAAACCGCATAGCGCTACAACTAAGAATGTGTGAATGTTTGCTTTAACTCCTGTGGGTTGAGTCTCCGGGGGTATTAACTGATGAAAGAGCATGGCTTGTGGTGTTTGTGGGAGTTGGATTCCCCAGCATGATCGAACCTGTTCCCCAACCTGTGTCCAGTACTCTTTAACTGCCCTACATTCCCACACCCCATACCAGAGATTTGTTGAAAGCGTTCCGCACTTAGGGCACACTGTAATCCTGTCAGGGAATCTAGGAGAGGATGGAATATTGAAACCACATAATGCTATGTACATGAGCTTGAAATAGGTCTCCCTCCATCATTCACAAAGAATGGATTTTTCCACCTGTTCCCACCCCTGTAGAATTGTCTCTGCAATATCTTTATCCCCAGTCCATTTCTCCGAAGTCTTAAACAGCTTGTTCTGCTTTAACTTCAGGAATTTAAGTCTTACAGTATTGTATATTGAGGAAATGCTCGCATTCTGGATGTTCAGATCTACTCTATTATCTAGATTATGTAGTCCCACTTCATTAAATAACCTGCGACGTTTAGATAGGCAAAAGGCCATTCTAAAGCCATGTGGCCCATGCCTGTTTGTTTGTAACTTTGTGCAATAAAGCTCTGGTCACCTGGTCACAATACTTGGAGTGATGCCGTGGCTTCTTCTATTGACTTAGTGTCGAAATTACCTGAAGCACAGGATCTTCATGGACACGTTTGCCCAGAAAGGAGTTATAAGGTCCACTGACAAGCAGCTGGAATGGTGAGACAGATTCACGAGTATCATTGCGGTCAGTTCCCCAACATTTAAATGTTTTCTGTTCTACTGTTAGTACTCTGGCTTCATCCTACATTTCAAAAGACATATTAATAGTGAATTTAGATTGGGAGCTATACTGAGCTCAAAGAAGAATGATGTGTCTATAAAACACTACAAAATATTGCGGAAAGTTTAAATAAAAAAAAGTGAATTTGCTCACATAATGAAACATTCTTACAAAAGAGTAAAGTTATTAGTGATCGACTTCATCCTAAAGGTACCGTCCACACACGGCAATATTGCTGGCAATTTCACTGGCAATTTGCTGGTTGCAGTGAAATCATGGACACATTGTTCCATTTGTACACGGCAACAAAATAGAACAATGTGTCCATAATTTCACTGCAACCAGCAAATTGCCAGTGAAATTGCTAGCAATATTGCCGCGTGTGACGGTACCTTAAAGGCTGCAGTAAAAATAACATCACAAAAGCTTTTAAGCACATCCATCAAAAAACACAATCCTCACACGTATTCAATTGTAGCAACAGGAATAACACGCAAGCTAAGGGTGGAGGCACACTAGCATGCATGAAAATCAGAGCGTTTTTCATGCATGACAGTCATGCGAGTGCTTTCCGCATGGTCCTGCAAGTGTGGTGCGAGATCAATAAGTGTGGTGTGACTGTGGTGCGAGTGTCAGTGTGCAATGCATTTTTAACATGATCTTCCTCATGGTGTATAAACTGAGGAAAGAGCAGATAGATAGAATAGCTAGGTCAGGCTTACCAGTTTACAGCTGTTACTTCCAGGGCCACCTATTAAGCTAATTGCATATTCACTGCACTGTCAAACAAACAGCCAATCACAGGAGCTCACAGTCTGTGAGAGCTTCTGCGATTGGCTGTTGTAGTCAGACTGGATTTCCTCAATCTGGACAGTGAATCTGCTTGGTTGCCATACACAATCACAACCTTACAACCTTCACCCTAATAGTGATACTTATCTTACCTAAGTGAGTACTTACCTTTTCCACGGCTTATAGTTTGCAATTTTTAGAGATAAAAACTATAATTCTTAGGTATTATCCAGTAGGAAACCAAAATGATGTCTTACGACAAATTATTACCAATGGTTGAGGATGTGTTGCCAGAAAAGGTGCTTCTTTCGACAACATCTTATCCCCTAGTTTGATTTGTAATTCCGACATCACATCCACTTTTCTCAATCACAAAGTCTTCAATAGATGTGCTGATGCAAGATGTAATGTATGTAAGTACACCATAAATAAGAAACTTCCTTTTTATCTTCCAATAGGAATAGAGCATAATACAAACATGTTAATCAATTGTAATACACCATGTTACCTATTGTATCACTTGCACTCCTTACAATACTAATTATATAGGATGTACAATCAGGAAATTGGGAAAAAAAAGTATTTCAGAACATCTTAATCATATCTGCAGGGGAAATGCTTCATATTCTGGTGCAGTGATGCATTTTCTGACTGGCCATAGTAAAGATACAAGTAATTTTTGCTTTTTCGCCATATAAAAAGTAACTTGCTTCCCCCTAGGGGAGCAATTAGCAGAAACAGCTCAAGTTGCGAGAAGATTTTTGGATACTTACTTTGGATTATAGATTTCCTAAAGGTGTGAGTTTTAAGAATGATTTGTATTACATTTTTTGAAATAACAATTAATGTGTGTTGTTGCAACATTGTATTTTTTTTCATACAAATTTCACTAGCTCATGTTGCTTCACAAGAATTGTATTAAAGTCCCCATTAGCATTTGACACTCAGATGAAGATGATGTCTATTAATTGTATCCATTCTTTAAATTTCCTCACCCTATGTGTCGTTTGTATTTCCTATGGCTAGGGACATTTGTATACACCAGAAAGGCATCAGGGTATTACAGATTCTCTGCTTTTAACAGGTATTTGGATTAAAATTTCATTTTTATTATTTACTCTGGATTGAAAGTGACAAGATTTTTTTTCTTCGATTTTTCCTCATTGTGCTATGCCATGCCAGCATCGACGGCACACACCAAAGCTATTGAACATGAGTGATACCTATACAGTGTGTTGAGTCTCCTACTCCTTTCTAAATTCCACTACAGACCATGTTGGTGCTACATAAGTAACACAAGTAACAACTAGTAGCCAGTTTACGGAGTATTGACTATTGTCAAAGTCTGTGTCAGATAGTAACGTTGTTCCCTAATTTGGAGGTAAAGTTGATGTTGTTGGAGTTGCTTGTAGAATAGATGAAACTATGAATTCAATAAATTTTTTATCACTTACATAATCTCCTGTGTGTGCCATGGATATTTTATGTTTACAATACTTTGAGAATCTTCACTGAGAACCTAAAAGTCTGTGTATAGTACAACTTTCCCTCCAACTAGGAAATAGAATTACTTGGAAATGTCTTTTGATGGGTACATTCTTATTAATAAAAAGAAGTGTTAATTTATTTAGTAAGTTACTTTATCTTCTGATTATGTCATTTGCCAGTGAATTGAACAAACAACAATGAGAACTTGCAATTACAAATTTAGTTAAAGTGCAACTATCATTGCAGGTGAACAAGTAGAATGTCTGCGTATGCCTATAGCTTCAACACTCTCCCCCTTCCTTCTCCTTAGAATTTTATGAGCAGCAATAGTAAAATAAAACTTTACGTTAAAACCTGCTGAAATACATGGTCAGCTAAATGTGCAACTCGTCTAGTATATTTATAGAGTTATATTACTGGTTTAATAAGGTAAAATATATGTTTGTACTGCATTAGCAAGTAGATAGAAAAATATTAAAATCTGAGAGTCCTTAGTGGTTGATAACTTTTAAAGGGTAACTGAAAAGATGGTAATAAGTAATAGCAAGCTTTCAAGACAACTAGATCTCTTCGTCAGCCTGAATTATACCAGCCTGATGAAGAGACCTAGTTGTCTCAAAAGCTTGCTATTACTTATTACCATCTTTTCAGTTAGCCATTAAAAGGTATCAACCACTAAGGACTCTCAGATTTTAATATTTTATGACTGGTCTAGCAATTTTTGAAAATATGTTATATTAGTGGTGTGAATATTTTCTAACAGAATTAAACATACAAACTAACCAACATTGTACTTAATTAGTAATATGTAGAGTTATTAGCATAGTTATTCATTTGCCAACTATTAATCTATTAAGACTTAATTGCTTAATTGCAAACTATTAATTTGCTAATATTAAAAGTCAAAAATAATTATCATTGACAAATATGACTGACAACCTTTATTAGCTAATCTTAGTTTAATTAACTCTGCTCTAAACTTGTTTATTCAAGTTTAGTCTATTTGGTTGCATCACAGTTTTAAGTGTGCTGGTGCTATCATTTTTATTGTGAACATCTGTAAAATAACTATACATACAAAAGTTATTAATCCACATTAATATCTTGCCTGCATTTTTTGTATAATAATTGGCTTCAAATGTCTCCATTAATAATATAATGTGATTGGTATCATTAATTTTTATACAACAATATAGAAAACCATATGCTACCAGCTCATTAATGCATGGCTTCATTAACAAAAGTATTAGGTTACATTGAAGAAAAAAATAATACAGCAAATCACCATGCTTGACATTGCAGTGCAATACTGATCACTGATATAGCAGAAATAAAGCTTATCATGTCCTTGCGGTTCATATGGATTTCTCTTAAGGACCTTCTAATTTACAGATTAATGCTTTAAATTATTAAATAATATGAGTTTTTCTGTAATCAAACTATTCTTATTAACATCTTTAACATTTTGAAATATACAGATAGTACAAAGTACTAAGTACAAAGTGAAAATTACATCATGAATCAAACAACACATAATGATAGATTAAATTTACAAAGGTATCACTTACAATTGTAGGCCTTTTTGTAGTATTCAACACATAGTTGAATATCAATTTCCAGATATGACTAAAGCAATCATGGGCGTACCCAGCGTGGGGCAGAAGGGGCAGCTGCCCCCCCCCCAAGAGGAAGGGGTGAGCAGCACTGAGCGGCTGAGCGGCTGTACAGGGCCATCGGCTCTCCCATCTACAGTGCAGGGCCGCTCGCTCTCCCAGCGGCTGTGCATTGTCGGCCGTATGCTGCATGATGGCCGCTCATGCCGCACACAACAAACTGCTTGCAGCTCTCTGCTGCACAGACAGTGATCCGGGCGCCCACATTACACATTGTGCAGTGACGGTCCGCCCCTCCACTGCATCACAGTTCAGCAGAGCAGAGAGCAGCACAGAGGAGTCTAGAGCAGTTGCTGTGTGCGGCCATGTGTGTAGGCGGTCACAGTGCACACACTTACTTCCGCTGAAGAGGAGGAGATACAACCATGTGTGGACAGGAGATAGAAGATGTGCCAGAAGAATCACCAAAAGTAAAAATAGCCCCAATGTGTGTATGTCTGCAAGTGATTGTAACTTGTATATATATATATGATTGTATGTGTGTATATGATTGATTGTGAGTATATATGATTGTGCATGTGTGTCTATGATTGATTGTGAGTATATATGATTGTGCATGTATGTCTATGATTGATTGTGAGTATATATGATTGTGCATGTATGTATATGATTTATTGTGAGTATATATGATTGTGCATGTGTGTATATGATTGATTGTGAGTATATATGATTGTGCAAGTATGTATATGATTTATTGTGAGTATATATGATTGTGCATGTATGTATATGATTGATTGTGAGTACCACTCGTGTATAAGCCGACTCGTGTATAAGCCGACCCCCCTACTTTTGCCCCCAAAACCTGGGAAAACCTATTGACTCGTGTATAAGCCGAGGGTGGACCCCAGCACAGGTATACAGCCCTCAGCAGTGTGGTATACAGCAGCCCCAGAGGTATATACAGCAGCCCCAGTGGTAGTATACAGCAGCAGCCCCAGTGGTATATACAGCAGCAGCCCTAGTAGTTAGTATACAGCAGCCCCAGAGGTATATACAGCAGCCCCAGTGGTAGTATACAGCAGCAGCGCCAGTGGTATATACAGCAGCAGCCCCAGTAGTTAGTATACAGCAGCCCCACAGGTATATACAGCAGCCCCAGTGGTAGTATACAGCAGCCCCAGAGGTAGTATACAGCAGCCTCAGAGGTATATACAGCCCCAGTGGTAGTATACAGCATCCCCAGAGGTATATACAGCCCCAGTGGCAGTATACAGCAGCCCCACAGGTATATACAGCCCCAGTGGTAGTATCTAGCAGCCCCACAGGTATATACAGCCCCAGTGGTAGTATCTAGCAGCCCCACAGGTATATACAGCCCCAGTGGTAGTATACAGCAGCCCCAGAGGTATATACAGTCCTAGTGGTAGTATACAGCAGCCCCACAGGTATATACAGCCCCAGTGGTAGTATACAGCAGCCCCACAGGTATATACAGCCCCAGTGGTAGTATCTAGCAGCCCCACAGGTATATACAGCCCCAGTGGTAGTATCTAGCAGCCCCACAGGTATATACAGCCCCAGTGGCAGTATACAGCAGCCCCACAGGTATATACAGCCCCAGTGGTAGTATACAGCAGCCCCACAGGTATATACAGCCCCAGTGGTAGTATACAGCAGCCCCACAGGTATATACAGCCCCAGTGGTAGTATACAGCAGCCCCAGAGGTATAAACAGCCCCAGTGGTAGTATACAGCATGACGTCATTGCCTGCGACCATCGGAGGAAGCCGGAAGAAGACGGAAGACGCTGGAAGACGGAGGGTCGTGATGGCGGCGGGACAGCGGCAGCGGAGGGATAAGTATACTAATCTCTTCCTTTACAGGATTGCGGCGGGGGGGCCTGTATATAGATGGGGGGCACTGTATACTGTATACATTGTATACAGTATACAGTGACTCGCGTATAAGCCGAGGGGGGCACTTTTCAGCCCAATTTTTGGGCTGAAAAACTCGGCTTATACGCGAGTATATACGGTATATATGATTGTGCATATGTGTATATGATTGTATATGCCTATGTATATGACTAACATACATAGTAACATAGTAACATAGTTTTTAAGGTTGAAGGAAGACTTTAAGTCCATCTAGTTCAACCCATAGCCTAACATGTTGATCCAGAGGAAGGCAAAAAAACCCCATGTGGCAACACTAAGCTCCACATTGGGGGAAAAAATTCCTTCCTGACTCCAGATACGGCAATCAGACTAATTCCCTGGATCAACGCCCTATCAAAGAATCTAGTATATATAACCGGTAATATTATAGTTTTCAAGAAAGGCATCCAGGCCCTTCTTAAATGTTAGTAGTGACTCACTCATTACAACATCATGTGGCAGAGAGTTCCATAGTCTCACTGCTCTTACAGTAAAGAATCCACGTCTGTGATTATGATTAAACCTTCTTCCCTCCAGACGTAGAGGATGCCCCCTTGTCCCAGTCTCAGGCCTAAGAGTAAATAGATCATTAGAAAGGTCTCTGTACTGCCCCCTCATATATTTGTACATTATTATAAGATCACCCCTAAGCCTTCGTTTTTCCAAGCTAAATAACCCCAAGTTTAATAACCTGTCTTGGTATTGCAGACCCCTTAGTCCTCTAATAACTTTTGTCGCTCTTCTCTGGACCCGCTCTAGTTCAGCTATGTCTTTCTTATACACCGGAGACCAGAATTGTACACAGTATTCTAAGTGTGGTCGCACTAGTGACTTGTATAGAGGTAAAATTATGTTCTCCTCATGAGCATCTATGCCTCTTTTAATACATCCCATTATTTTATTTGCCTTTACAGCAGCTGCCTGACACTGGCCACTAAATGTGAGTTTGTCATCTACCCATACACCCAGGTCTTTTTCAGTGGTAGTTTTGCCCAGTGTTTTATAATTAAGCACATAATTATACCCTTTGTTTCCTCTGCCCAAGTGCATGACTTTACATTTATCCCCATTAAAGCGCATTTGCCATTTAGCAGCCCAAGCTTCTAGTTTACATAAATCCTCCTGTAATATAAAATTGTCCTCCTCTGTATTGATTACCCTGCAGAGTTTAGTGTCATCTGCAAATATTGAGATTCTACTCTGTATGCCCCCTACAAGGTCATTAATAAATATATTAAATAGGAGCGGGCCCAACACTGACCCCTGTGGTACCCCACTGTTAACTGTGACCCATTCTGAGTGTGTTCCATTAATAACCACCCTTTGTTTCCTATCACTAAGCCAGTTCTTAACCCACTTACACATATTTTCCCCTATCCCCATTGCCCTCATTTTATGTATCAACCTTTTGTGTGGCACCGTATCAAAAGCTTTTGAAAAGTCCATATACACCACATCCACTGCATTTCCTTGGTCCAGTCCAGAACTTACTTCTTCATAGAAGCTTATTAGATTAGTTTGACAGGAACGGTCCCTCGTAAAACCATGTTGATAATGGGTCATGAGGTTATTTTTGTTCAGATACTCCAGTATAGCATCTCTTAGAAAACCCTCTAGGATTTTACCCACAGTAGAGGTTAAGCTTACTGGCCTATAATTTCCAAGTTCAGTTTTTGTCCCCTTTTTGAATATTGGCACCACATTTGCTATACGCCAGTCCTGTGGTACAGACCCTGATATTATGGAATCTTTAAATATTAAAAATAATGGTCTATCTATGACAGTACTTAATTCCTGCAGCACTCTGGGGTGTATCCCATCTGGGCCCGGGGATTTGTCAATTTTAGTGATTTTTAGACGATACCGTACTTCCTCTTGGGTTAAGCAGGTGACGTTTAATTGAGAATTTTTGTTATCACTGATCATATTGTCTGTCATGGGATTTTCTTGTGTAAATACTGTTGAAAAAAAGTCATTTAGCATATTTGCTTTTTCCTCATCCTCATCCACCATTTCACCCAGACTATTTTTAAAGGGGCCAACACCATCATTTTTTAGTTTCTTACTATTTATGTAGTTAAAAAATATTTTGGGATTCTTTTTACTTTCTCTGGCAATGAGTCTCTCTGTCTCAATCTTTGCTGCCTTGATTTGCTTTTTACAAATGTTATTTAATTTTCTGTATTTATTTAATGCTTCATCACTACCTACTTGCTTTAATTCCCTAAATGCTTTCTTTTTGTCACATATTGCACTTCTTACCGCTTTATTTAGCCATAGTGGTTTCCTCCTATTTCTAGCATGCTTATTCCCATAGGGTATATATTGTGCACAGGTCCTATTCAGGATGCTAATAAACATCTCCCATTTGTGTTGTGTACTTTTATGTCTCAGGACATCGTCCCAGTTTATTGCACTAAGATCATCTCTCAACCGTTGGAAATTTGCCTTCCTGAAGTTTAGTGTCCTTGTGGCCCCTCTACTACACGTCTTAGTAAAGGATACTTGAAAGCTTATTAAGTTATGATCACTATTACCCAAGTGACCTCCAACCCGTATATTTGATATGCGGTCTGGCCTGTTGGTTAATATTAGGTCCAGCAGTGCCCCCCTTCTTGTTGGGTCATGAACCAGTTGTGAAAGGTAATTGTCTCTTATAGTTTTCAAAAACTTATTACCTTTGCTAGAACTGCAGGTTTCTGATCCCCAATGTATTTCAGGGTAGTTGAAGTCCCCCATAATAATGACTTCTCCCTGAGTCGCTGCTTCATCTATTTGCTTTATGAGGATATTCTCCTCCACTTCCATTATTGTTGGGGACTTATAACAAACCCCTATCAGTAATTTATTATTTTTTCCCCCTCCCCTTATCTCCACCCACAGAGACTCTACATTTCCATTAGATTCACCTATATTATCACGCAGGATGGGTTTTAAGGATGATTTTACGTATAAACATACACCTCCTCCTCGCCTATTTGTACGGTCATTTCTGAACAGACAATAGCCCTGTAAATTAACAGCCCAGTCATGACTCTCATCCAGCCAAGTCTCTGAAATCCCCACCATGTCATAATTATTTTCCAACAAAATCAATTCTAATTCCTCCATTTTGTTGGTGAGGCTTCTGGCATTAGTGAACATGCACTTTATGCATCTCTCTTTACCTCCATTCCTTCCTACTAGATTGACTGTTCTAACCCCACCCCCCATGCCACCCCCAATTTTATTACTTGTGCCCAGGTTACTGTTTACACTATCTTCCCCTCCTATACAATGAATACCCTCCCCCCCAATCCCTAGTTTAAACACTCCTCCAACCTTCTAGCCATTTTCTCCCCCAGCACAGCTGCACCCTCCCCATTGAGGTGCAGCCCGTCCCTAGCATAGAACCTGTAGCCAACAGAGAAGTCGGCCCAGTTCTCCAGGAACCCAAACCCCTCCTTCCTACACCAATTCCTGAGCCACTTATTTATCTCCCTAATCTCCCGTTGCCTCTCTGGTGTGGCACGTGGTACAGGCAGTATTTCAGAGAATACTACCTTGGAGGTCCTTGCCTTAAGCTTGCAGCCTAATTCCCTGAAATCATCTTTAAGGACCTTCCACCTACCTCTAACTTTGTCATTTGTGCCAATGTGCACCATGACCGCTGGGTCCTCACCAGCCCCTCCCAGTAATCTGTCAACCCGATCAGCGATGTGCCGGACTCGAGCGCCAGGTAGGCAGCACACTGTTCGACGATCCCTGTCTTTGTGACAGATTGCCCTATCTATTCCCCTAATAATTGAGTCCCCCACTACCAGCACCTGTCTGGCCTGCCCTACTCTCCTGTTTTCCCCCTTACTGGAGCAGACACTCCTCTGGCTTTCAGAGGTCATGCCCTGCTGCAGCAGTGCTGTACCTGAACTCACACCCCCCTCATCTGCCAACATAGCAAATTTATTGGGGTGTGCCAGATCAGGGCTAGCCTCCCTGGCACCCTTCCCTCTACCCCGCCTTCTAACTGTCACCCAGCTAGCTACCTCATGGTCCTGAGGCTCCATAGTACCATCCTCCCCCACATCTATCCCATTGAGCAGCTGTTCAGTGAGCAGCAGACTCCTTTCCATATTGTCTATGGATCTCAGCGTTGTCAGTCGTTCATTTAGATCCAGTATCTGGGCTTCCAAATGCACAACGTACTCACATCTCACACAGCAGTATGCACCCTCGGCCGGCTGGTCAAGGAATGCATACATGTGGCAAGATGTACACTGGATGGCATTGCCAATCATGGAGCTCATTTCCTAATGGGGATTGCACCAGACAGAAATGATAAGTAAAAAGAAATGCAAAGTATTAATAAAATACAACCAGCAATTCAGTAAGTCCTCCCTTCCAAACTCCCTTAATCCAAAGTCACTGAATCACAAGTCACACACTTACTTCTGTCGCACTTGCGCTCTGTCACACAAAGCTCGTCACACTCGCTAGACACTCAGATATATAGAGGTTTTTTTTCCCTTAGCAGAAAATCAGCCTGTATCTCAGTGCACTTCCAAGGGACTGGAAGCCCCAACCAGCTGCTTCTTATAAACCCTTAATTATGCACCCCCACCCTTAATTAACCCCTTGTAAGTATAGCTACACCACAGGTTTTAAGTGCAAGTAGTTAACCCTTTAACTTACAGGTAGTAAAATAAGAGACTATAAACTTGTAGAGAGAAAAGAAAGATAAGAAAGCCCAATAAAATTAAAAGGTGAAAAAAAACAAAAACAAACAGTCAGCAATTCACACAGGTATTTGTTGCAGGATTCCCAAACACCTCCTCACTGAATCACAAGTCACACACTTACTTCTGTCGCACTTGCGCTCTGTCACACAAAGCTCGTCACACTCGCTAGACACTCAGATATATAGAGGTTTTTTTTTCCCTTAGCAGAAAATCAGCCTGTATCTCAGTGCACTTCCAAGGGCCTCAGTGCACTTCCAAGGTTGTGTATGTGTGTATATGATAGTGCACATGTGTATATAATTGTAAATGTCTGCATATGATTGTATATGTCTGTGTGTATGATTCTGCATGTGTGTATACAATTGTGTATGTCTGTGTATATGATTGTGTCATATACACACATGCATAATCGTATACACAGTCATATACACACAATCATATACTCTTACACATATACCATCATATTGGGTAATCATATACACACGTACACAATCATACACAGTCATATACACACATATACATGATCATATACACATAATCATAAATACACAATCATATACACAATGATAAATATGCACAATCATATCCACACATACATAGTGATATACACACATATATGATCATAAACACATACACAATCATATATACACAATCACACACATACAGTCATATACACACAATCACACACATACAGTCATATACACAAATATACATGGGCGTACCCAGAGTGGGGCAGGGGGACAGCCTATATATGATATAGGAGCCCTTTGGGGGGCTGTTGTATATGATATGAGGGCTGTATGGGTTATTGGGGGGGCTGTATATGATATGGGACTCTAATATCATATACAGCCCCCCATAAGGCTCCCATATCATATACAGCCCACCCCATAGGGCTCCCGTATCATATACAACCCCCCATGGGCTCTCTTGATGGGAGCCCTATGGAGGGGCTGTATATGATACAGGAGCCTTATGAGGGGCTGAATATGATTTGGGTGCCCTATGGCAGGGTTTTATATGATATGGGAGCTCTATGGGGAGCTTTATATGAGAAGGGAGCCCTATGGGACATTGGGGGGGCTGTATATGAGATGGAACTTCCATCTCATATACAGCCCCCCATAGGGCTCCCGTTTCATATACAGCCCCTCATAGGGCTCCCATTTCATATACAGCCCCCATAGGGCTCCAGTGTGGCGTAACGAGTCTGATGGGCCCTGGTGCGCAATTTTACAACCTGAACGACCATAGCTTGCCCCCCTCCTAGTTTTGATCCTGAGTACGCCCATGATACCAATACCTTAAAGAAAGAAGGCGGCGGCACTCATTGGACCGGTGAAGACAGGTATGTTTATTCCAGTCGCAGTATTACATCAGGTGGATTGTACACAGGATCTGTTGAAGAGAAAGCACTACTCGAAACGGGCTCCATCATCCCTGCACCTCCCTCCCCGCACTCTCCACCTGATGTAATACTGTGACTGGAATAAACATACCTGTCTTCACCGGTCCAATGAGTGCCGCCTTCTTCTTTCTTTATGGATGAAAATGACTATGTCCTACGGCTGAGCAACGCTGTACTTGGTTCTGTGCCACAATTTCAACTGCAGCAATATAAGGTCAGTGCCCGGTTTTCCTTCTACATTCAAAATACCAATACCTTACATTACCATCTTATGTACCTCCAGTCTGTATTGTTAAATCTATAAGGCGTTCTGAGGTCAGAACGAGAAGAGCAAGACCTGAGGTGTTCAGCCACAAACCCCATAGCAGGTAAAATTTTAGCAGAGCTCCTCTCTTGAAGTTTATTCCCTTTTCTAACATTAGAATTTCATAAAAGTGATTGTCCACTACATCCCCTTCTCAATTCCTATGTTTCTCCCTAACAAAATAATAACACCTATATTCACCTCTAGTGCCAGTGTCATTGCAGTGGTGAGTCTTTGACTGGTCTCCCTGAGATCAGTGATTGCTTTGTGTTGTTGGTCTACCAGGCATTGCTTCCACCTATCCAGAATCCTACTCCACACTGATTAGGGGCAAAACCCCGAAACCCTGAAACAGCTGTCTGTGGATGGATACCTGGCTTTGGTATTTCCCTTGTCATATCTTTAAACTCGTAAAGAGCTGGATATTGACTGAAAGGGCCACTTAATATGGTGGTTATGGTGGTCTCCTCAAGGAGCCACCCCCATGGCTAGGTCCTTCTCTGGAGAGAAATCTGGCTAGTTCTGTGTTTGAGACTCCTAAACGAGGCTTCACGGACTCTATTTGCATATTCGTATTTCCCAGGGGGCAATGCACCTTGGATTTCACTGTGTTTGAGCGCTTTTGCCGGCTGCCCGCAAGTGTTTTCTTTGACTGGTCTCCCTGAGATCAGTGATTGTTTTGTGGATTACAGTGGTGATGGCACAGTCTCTTCAATGGATTGAAGGACATTGTGACCAAACAGAAATGGCTTCACTCTACCCTCTAAAGACAAATAAGACATCTGGAGGAAGTAAGAGCTGTCAATGATCCCCAAGAGAGTCATTGCCAAAACTGCTAGAAAGGCGCAGGTGAAGGATTTGGCAATCACTGCTTTGATGCAAAAAAATGTTTTTTAGTAGAAAATGAAGAATTTGGCAATCACTGGTTTAAGGCAAAAATGCCTTTTTAGGGGAAAGGGAAGGAACTGTGCCAATCACTGGTCTGAGGCCAAACACAGCCTTTTTAAGGGAAAGTGAAGGATTTGTCAATCACTCGTTAGAGGCAAAAAATGCATTTTTAGAGGAAAGTGGAGGATTTTGCAAGCATTGCTTTGAAGCAAAAATATGCCTTTTTAGTAAAAAATGAAGGATTTAGCAGTCACTGCTTTGAGGCAAATGCCTTTTTAGTAGAAAATAAAGAACTGGTCAATCACTGATTTGAGGCCAAACAAAGCCTTTTTAGGGGAGACACCAAGATATGGCAATCACTTGTATGCAAAAAACACGGCTTTAGCAATGCACACACTTATTCTCAGCACAAAATGCCTTTGTCCAGATGGACACTCGCTCTCCTATTCAATTTAAAAAGTGAAAGAGTAGCTATCTATCTTCTTGTTTTGCACAGATGGAGCAGCACAGAGCAGTAGCAGCAAAATGGCAGCAACGGGAAATGGCCGCTTCTTACATCCCAAGGAACATGTGACTTAGGCAGTCAATGAAACAAGCCAGCCAATGACATAAGCCCTTGTGTTTTCAACTTGTGAATGTTGTATATGCCCTGATTGGCTGATGGCCCTGAACATCTTCTTAACGAATTTGAAATTGGACAATATGTTTGGGGACAGTACGCTCATCTCTATTTACATTGAGCGGGCATCTATAATTGGCTGTTAGAGGCAGAGTCCAGTGAATAAACCGGAGGTTATTGAGTGGCCTGGAAATGCAAGCTCACGGTCTTCGTTATGTATAATGCTGCTGTTTTAATCACTGCTTTGCTTTCTTTGACAGCTCCCCAGTGTCGTAACTTCAGACCCAGGGGGCCCCAATGTGAAAGCTCCAATGGGTCCCTCAGTTGTTGCAATTCTTTAATAGTATTAGTCCTTTTCTATAGGCCAAAGGGACTTCTGGGGCCCCCCTAGGCCGCAGGGCCCGGGTGTGATCCCAACCCCTGCACCTATTGTAGTTACGCGCCTGCAGCCCCACATCCTAACCTGAACCGTAACACAAACGTCTCAGGTAAGTCCATGCCCAAACAATAGGTGTTCAGTACAGATCCTGAACTTAACAGTTCGGGTTCGCCCATCAGTAGTGCTTATAGTTTTATCACCAATGTAAATTATCCAAATGTCAATTGCTAAAGTACCTGTTTCTGTGCTTTGTTGATGTTTGCTACTTGAAAACAGATTATTTTTATGTCTCATCTGTTAGTAAGTTTTCTTGAAGGTTGTTATTGGCATTTATGCAATTTGCAAATATGAGAGTTTAACAAGCTCATAATCATGTGAAATTTCAGTCAAGGCAGTTTACATGTTTACTGAATTACAGAATTATGCCGCATTGCAGTGAAAGCAGTTCATGCATTAATGTGTTTCACACACCCTGATAAATTAAAGCTTATTTTAAATCCAGTTCTAATAAGACAATTTATGCACTTAAAGGGAATGTTTCTGCAGGTTTCTGCTATGTAATTTGTTGAGGGCATGAGATAGGGGTTAAAACACAAAATTTAATGATGTGTCACATGTCAAACTCCTGCGCTTTTGTTTACTTAAACTAAGCATTTTATCACTGAGACATTAATATTGCTGTGACCAGCTAGCTTGTGCCATGTTGTTTGACTCTGCCCCCTCCTGTGATTAGCACCTCACTCTCTATAGCCATTGGATACACAGCCTGGTGTGGGTGGTGTTAGCTTTTTCAGCTTTGCTGCATTGCTAAATCCAAAATTTCTGATTGTGTCAGAACCGATGCACCCAGTAATCCAAGTAATACATTGTCGGATTCAGGGTACCTTTGTCTACATCATGCTTACAGATTTCCTTTAAAGAGTCAATTAGGTAAGTAATAGAACTATTTAATGTATTTCTATTTTAAAATTTTATATCTTTATATGTACCATAGTAAAGGGCTTATATAGTACATGAATGATATATTTCAAGTAGTGTATCTTTCACAACATAGAAATATTAATTATTTGAAAAAAGGGATGACAGTGCCAGATTTATCTGTCATTTAGATGTGGATTGATTAAAATCTATGAACATTTAGGTCCCCTTCAAACATCCATAAAAAACACATACTTACAAAAATGGTACCAGTACCATCAATGTTTTTGTTGTTACCATCCATGTGTCATCCGTATTTTTCTGTTATGGGTAAAGAAAAAAAATAAATTAGGAAAAACGTCTACTATAGTTTGTATCTTCACGCTGCCTCCGACCCCTGGCTGTACCTTATTCCTGGCTGTATCTCATCCCTGACCACATGTCATCCCTGGCTGAATCTCATCCCTGGCCACATCTCATCCCAGGCTGCATCTCATCCCTGGCTGCATCTCATCCCTGGCTGCATCTCATCCCTGGCTGCATCTCACCCCTGGATGCATCTCACCCCTGGATGCATCTCACCCCTGGATGCATCTCATCCCTGGTTGCATCTCATCCCTGGTTGCATCTCATCCCTGACTGTATCTCATTCCTGACTGTATCTCATCCCTGGCTGCATCTCATCCCTGGCTGCACCTCATCCCTGGCTGCATCTCATCTCTACATCCCAATGGCCAGCACCCTGATAAGACCTCATCATCCTCGCCCATCTCCACGCTGCTTTTGACCCCTGGCTGCATCTCATCGCTGGCTGCATCTCATCCCCGGCTGCACCACATCCCCGGCTGCATCTCACCCCCCCTGCTGTATCTCCTCTCGATGTACTGCATCCATAGCTACTGCTTACAATTTTCCTCTTCTTTTCACCTTCCCTCCCATACTACTCCACAGTCACCCCTAACCCATACCCACTCTCCAACACAAACTCTTTCAACCTCCATAACCTTATACCCATTCATCCAGCCCCTGCTCCCCCAGTCTCTCTACCCAGAGCACTATGGAACGCTCGCTCGGTATGCAACAAACTCTCATTCATCCATGACCTCTTCACCACTAACAAACTCATTTTTTGGCATCACCAAAACCTGGTTCGGTTCACCCCCTCTGACACAGCCTCCCATGCTGCACTCTCCTACAGTAGACTCATTCTTTCCCACACCCCATGCCCTAGTAACAATCATGAAGGAGGAGCTGGCTTACTCCTGTCCGACAGCTGCTCCTTTACCCCAATTACACTGCCTCTGCCACCCTCCCCTCTTTCGAGGTGCACTCCGTCCGCATCTTCTCCCCATGCAACCTTCAGCTGGCCATCATCTACCACCCCCCAAGATCTACCCCCACTTTTCTTGACCACTTCACCACCTGGCTTCTCCAATTCCATTCTTCCGATATCCCCATTGACACCCCCACCCTGCTGCATCCAGACTCCTATCACTGACCACCTCCTTTTTGGATTTCTCAATGGTCCTCCTCTACCACTCACAATGATGGCCAAACACTGGACCTTGTCTTCACCTGCCTATGTTCCCTCACTTAAGAGGTTATCTGCCGCGACACTACTATAACATGATATATGATAGATGAATGAGTGGCACAGGAAACTGGAGGATCAATGGGTATATGAATTGCAGTAACTGCCCTAGGTTAAATATGAAAAATGGAGTTCTTAGTTTCCCATAGCGGCCGCTAGAGGGTAAGCTTGGCATCCACTTACAAGGAGCCTCCACTGCCAAGTCCTAACACTAAGCCCTAGTGAATTGGGAATGTGAATGGGTTTATATGCCCAAGGGTTGATTGAAAACAATGAAAAGGTGTGTGCAGGACTCCAACAATGGTGTCCAAGTGTGGATACCAAACTAAGGGATGGGGGAAGGGGAAATAATACAGTGGGAGCTCAGTCAAAAGTATGCACTATATTAATTTAGTTATGACGGCATCACCACTAACGTAGGTGCAAGCAGAAAATAATGTACTTACTTAAGAGGTTATCTGCCGCGACACTACTATAACATGATATATGATAGATGAATGAGTGGCACAGGAAACTGGAGGATCAATGGGTATATGAATTGCAGTAACTGCCCTAGGTTAAATATGAAAAATGGAGTTCTTAGTTTCCCATAGCGGCCGCTAGAGGGTAAGCTTGGCATCCACTTACAAGGAGCCTCCACTGCCAAGTCCTAACACTAAAGGGCCTGTCACACGTGTCAATGTCGCCCGCAATATCGCTCATGCGTCACAAATTATTAATCGCCTGAGCGATGTGGAATTATCGCAGGTAAGATGTCACACGCGTCAATATGACCCAGCGATGCGGTGATGTCGCCATCTTGCGAGCGATTTTATTTAGTCGCTTGTACGTTGTCAAAATAGAAAATAAATCGCTGAGTTTAGTGTCACACGCAGCGATGCACAAGGTCTACTGAGCGATGAGCGACAGGTTTTACATCTGGCAGTGAAACCTGCGATCGGCGATCAGCGACATATCGCTGGTTGCATCGCTTGGTAACACGCTTCAATGTCGCTCCTGCGTCACTTTTATGTCGCTCCAGCGACTGAAATTCCGTGACGTACGAGCGACATTGACAGCGATATTGACGCGTGTGACATCCCCTTAAGCCCTAGTGAATTGGGAATGTGAATGGGTTTATATGCCCAAGGGTTGATTGAAAACAATGAAAAGGTGTGTGCAGGACTCCAACAATGGTGTCCAAGTGTGGATACCAAACTAAGGGATGGGGGAAGGGGAAATAATACAGTGGGAGCTCAGTCAAAAGTATGCACTATATTAATTTAGTTATGACGGCATCACCACTAACGTAGGTGCAAGCAGAAAATAATGTACTTACTTAAGAGGTTATCTGCCGCGACACTACTATAACATGATATATGATAGATTGTTTTCAATCAACCCTTGGGCATATAAACCCATTCACATTCCCAATTCACTAGGGCTTAGTGTTAGGACTTGGCAGTGGAGGCTCCTTGTAAGTGGATGCCAAGCTTACCCTCTAGCGGCCGCTATGGGAAACTAAGAACTCCATTTTTCATATTTAACCTAGGGCAGTTACTGCAATTCATATACCCATTGATCCTCCAGTTTCCTGTGCCACTCATTCATCTATCATATATCATGTTATAGTAGTGTCGCGGCAGATAACCTCTTAAGTAAGTACATTATTTTCTGCTTGCACCTACGTTAGTGGTGATGCCGTCATAACTAAATTAATATAGTGCATACTTTTGACTGAGCTCCCACTGTATTATTTCCCCTTCCCCCATCCCTTAGTTTGGTATCCACACTTGGACACCATTGTTGGAGTCCTGCACACACCTTTTCATTGTTTTCAATCAACCCTTGGGCATATAAACCCATTCACATTCCCAATTCACTAGGGCTTAGTGTTAGGACTTGGCAGTGGAGGCTCCTTGTAAGTGGATGCCAAGCTTACCCTCTAGCGGCCGCTATGGGAAACTAAGAACTCCATTTTTCATATTTAACCTAGGGCAGTTACTGCAATTCATATACCCATTGATCCTCCAGTTTCCTGTGCCACTCATTCATCTATCATATATCATGTTATAGTAGTGTCGCGGCAGATAACCTCTTAAGTAAGTACATTATTTTCTGCTTGCACCTACGTTAGTGGTGATGCCGTCATAACTAAATTAATATGTTCCCTCACTGACCTCTCAAACTCACCCCTCCCCCTTTCCAACCATAACCTGCTGACTTTCTCCTCCCCGTCCCCTCCTACTACGCTTTCCTCTCTCCAGAAACTCACTCATCCCCTCAGAAACCTCAAACTTATTGATTTCCATTCATTCTTTGATTCCCTTCTCCCTCTTCCAGACGTAGCTTCCTCACATGATGCTGACTCTGCTGCCACACTCTATAACACCACAATAACTACAGCCCTCGATATGGCCACCCCCCTCACATACAAAAAAACCCGCACACACAGGCAAACCAAGCTCACTGGCCTCACTAAAGAACTACGTCGGGCGTCCAGGGCGGCCAAGCAAAGATGGAAGAAATCCCATTCCATGGTGCACTTTGCCATGTACAAACAGTCCCTCACTAACTTCAAGGCAGCACTCACTGTCGCAAACAAGCCTACTTCTCATCTCTAATAACCATCCTGTCTCACAACCCCAAACAATTATTCAAAACTTTCAGCTCTCTACTCCGTCCCCCTGCACCTCCTCCCTCTCCTCTCATCTGTGCTGACGACTTTGCCTCTTTCTTCAAACAGAAGATCGATAACATCAGAGAGAGCTTTGACCCACTGTCCCCTCAGTTCTTCCCAATTGCTGTACAGCCCTCACCATCCAAAGGAAGCTTTTCCACCATGGCAGAAGATCAATTCTTCTCCCTTCTGTCAAGATCACACCTCACCACCTGCACGCTCGACCCACTTCCCTCCCACTTAATCCCGGACCTCGGCACAGTCCTCATCCCAACCCTAATCCATCTCTTCAATTTATCACTCACTACCAGCTTCTTCCCCTCATCCTTTAAACATGCCTTGATCACACCCATCCTCAAAAAGCCCTCCCTCGACCCATCATCTGTTTCTAACTATCGCCCCATATCTCTTCTCCTCTTCCCCTCAAAACTACTAGAACAACATGTCCATCTTGAACTGTCCTCACACCTCTCCTCCTGCTCCCTCTTTGACTGCCTGCAATCTGGCTTCCGATCCCATCACTCCACCGAAACATCCCTACCCAAAGTCACCAACGACCTACTGACAGCGAAGAGCAAGCAACACTACTCCGTCCGTCTCTTCCTTGATCTAACTTCCGCCTTTGACACTGTAGACCATTCCCTCCTGCTACAGATTCTGGAATCTTTTGGTATCACTGACCTGGCCCTCTACTCCTCTTCTCCTTCTCAGCGTCACCCACTCCCACAACTCCTCTTCGCCCTACCCCCTATCTGTTATCCCCCAAGTCTCGGTTCTTGGACGCCTACTTTTCTCCATCTACACCCTCGACCTGGGACAACGTATTGAGTCCCACGGCCTTCAGTATCATCTCTACGCCAACGACACCCAGATCTATCTGTCTGGACCTGACATAACCTTCTTAATATCCAAAATTCCACAATGTCTGTCTGCCATCTCATCCTTCTTCTCTGCTCACTTTCTAAAACTGAACATGGACAAAACTGAGTTCATCATCTTCCCCCTAAGTTGCTCTCCCCCTCTACCAGACTTCATTAATCTCAATGGCTGCTCACTCTCCCCAGTCCCACACGCTAGGTGCCTTGGGGTAATCCTCGACTCTTCCCTCTCTTTCAAGCCTCACATCCAAGTCCTCACCACCTCCTGCCAACTCCAGCTCAAAAATATTTCCCAGAACTGCATTTTCCTTAACCATGACACTGCAAAAACACTTCTTCATGACCTCATTATTTCCCGCCTCGACTACTGTTACCTCCTGCTCACTTGCCTCCCTGCTAGCTTCCTTGCACCACTCCAATCTATCCTAAACTCTGCTACCTGACTAATCCACCAGTCTCCCCACTATTGCCCAGTCTCTCCCCTCTGTCAAGACCTTTACTGGCTTCCCAATTCTCAGAGGCCCCGGTTCAAAACCCTAACCATGACATACAAAGCCATCCACAACCTGTTCTCTCCATACACCTCTGACATGGTTTGCCAATACCTACCCTCACGCAACCTGTGATCCTCTCAAGAGCTCTTTCTCTACTCCCCTGCTATCTCTTCTTCTCACAACCGCATACGGGTCATTCCATGTCAAGTGATCCAAAAATGAATATTTTTTTTCCCTGACGTCCTCAGATTTTTAAAAAAATTTTTCTATCTGAAGAACAACTTTATCTAATTACAAAAAAAAAGTTTTGAATTTTTTTCTTTATCTGTTAATTTTTTACAGATTTTTAAAGTTTTAAAAAAGTGCGAATTTTGGCCTGGTATGGCTTTACATTTTCTATCATATCTCGGGCTAGAAATAAGATAGAGAAACAAAATAAACACCAATCTACTCAGAACTGTCCAGGCTTTCATCAGATATGTCACAAGAGGATATTTGTTAATATTTTACCCATGTGATCGCAAGCGCAAAACTTTGAAATGCATTTCCGAAAAAAAACATTTTAATAAAAATTTTCCAAAACTGCCCATGTGTCTTTTATGCTCTTAGCCACATCTGTACCAAATTTCAAGTTGGGATCGCAATGGGATCATATTTTAACATATTTTACTAGTAAGAGCGTCAATGGGTCATTCCATATCAAGTGATCTAAATATGAATATTTTTTTTTACCTGACGTCTTTAGATTTTTTTTTTTTTTTTCCTTTATGAAGTACTACTTTAGTTAATTACAAATTAAAAGTTTAGAATTTTTTTCTTCATCAGTTAATTTTTTACAGATTTTTAAAGTTTAAAAAAAGGGTGAATTTTGGCCTGGTATGGCTTTACATTTTCTATCATATCTCGGGCTAGAAATAAGATAGAGAGACAAAATAAACACCAATCTACTCAGAACTGTCCAGGCTTTCATCAGATATGTCACAAGAGGATATTTGTTAATATTTTACCCATGTGATCGCAAGCGCAAAACTTTAAAACGCATTTCCGAAAAATCGGCGCGCTTTAAATATTTCAAAAACTGCCCATGTGTCTGCTGTGCTCTTAGCCACATCTGTACCAAATTTCAAGTTGGGATCGCAATGGGATCATATTTTAACATATTTTACTAGTAAGAGCGTCAATGGGTCATTCCATATCAAGTGATCTAAATATGAATATTTTTTTTTACCTGACGTCTTTAGATTTTTTTTTTTTTTTTCCTTTATGAAGTACTACTTTAGTTAATTACAAATTAAAAGTTTGGAATTTTTTTCTTCATCAGTTAATTTTTTACAGATTTTTAAAGTTTAAAAAAAGGGTGAATTTTGGCCTGGTACGAAATAAGATAATGAAGTGGGAGAGGCATCATTTTACTCAGAACGGTAACAGCTTTCATTTGAGATGTTACAAGACTATGTTTCTTTATATCAAATTCAAACTATTGACGGGCAATTGTGAAAAAATGACTGATTGTGTTCTTGGTGACTTTTGAATTGACACTATAATAGTTAAATATTTTGCACTTAGGTCCAATGAATAAGTCCATGGGGTCAAGCTGGGACAGAGTCATCACAAATTAGCCTTATTTGCAGATGACCTGCTACTTTACATCTCCCAACCCCTGGTCTCCATCCCTTCGGTCTTAATGGAGTTTGAACGGTTCGGACAATTGAGCAACTTTAAAGTGAATTGCTCCAAAACCGAGGCACTCAATATTTCTTTGCCTGGAGAATTGGTTTCTCATCTATCTAAACAGTTCCCATTTAAATGGAAAGTAGAAGCCATTAAGTACTTGGGAGTCCTTATACCAAAAGATCTTAAACAAATATTCAATTTAAATTATCAAACCCTTTTGACTAACGCGGAATCGGCATTTACCTCCTATAGACAATTAAAGCTATCCTGGTTCGGGAGAATAAACGTAGTCAAGATGGATGTCTTGCCCCGACTCTTATATACTTTTCAGACAGTTCCTGTTCTATTGGATAGAGGTTTCCTCTCCAAAATGCAATCTATGATCCTTAGATTTGTCTGGGGGGGCAAGAGGTCCAGATTGCGAATGAATATCCTATCCTTGCCCGAGACCAGAGGAGGTGTTGGACTACCCAACATACGAGCGTACTTTGAGGCTTCCTCTCTTGTTAGAGCTCTAGATTGGCATTATCATGCGTCCTCCAAGAAATGGGTAGGGGTGGAGCAAGAGGGTTTGGGGATTCCGCTGAAACACCTGCTTTGGATTTCCCCTAAAGACTCCACAGACCTAGTACCTTTGACAGACATGACCAGAAACACCTTGAAGGTATGGCACCTAGTGACGAAAACCCTCCGCTTAAACGACAGACTTAGCCCTTTGACTCCCCTTTTTTCCAACCCATCTTTCCCACCCAGATTTGACAGGCAGAGATTTTTATGTTGGCGGATTGTGGATGACACCCGAGTAGGACAGACTCTGTCCAGTGGTGGTTTGCCCCCGATGGCAGAGCTACAACTCAAAGAACCTACGAGACCTCTTAAGTGATTCGAATTTCTCCAATACAGAGCATAATTATATTCAGCTGACCACTCTTGCAGGGTAAGATTGACGCCCAACGTATTGGAGAGGTTATTCCAACTGGAGGCTCCACCGAGGCGCAAAATATCATTTCTATACCAGGCCTTAGGGTCCATGAGAGAGCAGGGCACCCTTTACTTCCAACGTGCTTGGGAGAGGGAATTGGGGTGTAGCATTTCAGAAGCTAATTGGCAGAAATGCTTTATATTTACTCACTCACTAGCTAGCGCTTGTTCTGCACAAGAAAGAAGCTATAAGCTGCTCACTAGATGGTACTTGTGCCCGACGACACTCCGGAACATGTTCCCTGGAACCCCTGATACCTGCTGGCGCTGTGGGGAAGAGAAGGGTACAATGATACACATTTGGTGGAGTTGTGGGGAAATCCGGCGGTTCTGGTCTGAGGTTTTCAATGCATACGCCCGGATAACAGGTAAAGAAGCCGAATGCTGCCCAGAATCGGCAATGTTATCCATTTTTCCAGGTCCTATTGGGCTACAGAAGAGGGATATTCTCCGCTTTTGCATCTCGGCTGCTCGTGCTGTGATCCCGAGGTTCTGGAAATCAAGCCGGGCTCCATCTCTACTTGATTGGTTCAAAGAATTGATGGACACATATCGAATGGAGGAGCTCGCAGCTGATGCGTCGGGATCTCGGAACAAATTCTTAGGGATTTGGGTTGAATGGATTCTTTTTCACGACTCTGCAGAATTTAGGAGTATCTTTTCCAGCACAGATAATATGGCTCGACCTCTGGCTGATGGGGAGCCAGAGGGATGAGTACCCTTTCTCCTTCCCATACCTCACCCGTCCCCCCCCCTCCTTTTTTTCTTTTTTTCTTACGTGGCTTTTCTTTCCCAGTATAACTTTTTCTAATGGTTTTTGTTTCTCTTCTCTCTCTCTCTTCTTTTCTATCTCTCTTTTCTTCCCATCTGATACATTCAGTCTAGGTATTTCCTTTCTACGCCTATACCTTCAGAATTCTAGTGAACATTAGACAGGTATCGGAAACTCTGAGCTGTGAGTAGATCATTAATATTTCGGCCTTCCTTTCCGGTACACCAGTCGATAGACTATTCCAACTAGGCCTCAACGGGTAATGACCCACTTACGTGGTCAACCTGTTAGAAGGGGCCAAGTAATAAAAATCATTCTGCTGGGGCTGCTTGTCCCCTTGACATCAGAACATCTCAAAACCCTGAGAAAGGTTGTATACTTGAGTGTTTGGAATTATATTTAGATTGTAGTATATATTGCACCAGAGATAAGCGCAAAAGTAAATTTGCAGCTTATCTTAAAGTTACTAATAACTTTGTGAATTCTCTTTTTGTATATTTTATATGTCTCAAGATTTTGTTAAAAGATTGAATGTATGTCTTTCATATGTTTTTTCAAAATTTAATAAAAATGAGATTAACCATAGTTAAATATTTTAAAATATGATCCCATCACGATCCCAACTTGAAATTTGGTACAGATGTGGCTAAGAGCATAAAAGACACATGGGCAGTTTTGGAAAATTTTTATTAAAATGTTTTTTTTCGGAAATGCGTTTCAAAATGTTGCGTTTGCATTCGCATAGGTAAAAAATTAAAATTAACAAATATACTCTTGTGACATATCTGGTGAAAGCCTGGACAGTTCTGAGTAGAATGGTGTTTATTTTGTTTCTCTATCTTATTTCTAGCCCGAGATAAAAAAATTTAAAGTCGTACCAGGCCAAAATTCACCCTTTTTTTAAACTTTAAAAATCTGTAAAAAATTAACTGATGAAGAAAAAAATTCCAAACTTTTAATTTGTAATTAACTAAAGTAGTACTTCATAAAGGAAAAAAAAAAAAAAATCTAAAGACGTCAGGTAAAAAAAAATATTCATATTTAGATCACTTGATATGGAATGACCCATTGACGCTATTAATAGTAAAATATGTTAAAATATGATCCCATTGCGATCCCAACTTGAAATTTGGTACAGATGTGGCTAAGAGCACAGCAGACACATGGGCAGTTTTTGAAATATTTAAAGCGCGCCGATTTTTCGGAAATACGTTTTAAAGTTTTGCGCTTGCGATCACATGGGTAAAATATTAACAAAGATCCTCTTGTGACATATCTGGTGAAAGCCTGTATAGTTCTGAGTAGAATGGTGTTTATTTTGTCTCTCTATCTTATTCCTAGCCTTAGTTATGAGGAGAAACGTAAAGGCAGGCAACAGCGAAATTCACACTTTTTCCGAACTTTGAAAATCATTTATAAAAAAAAAAAAAATTTTTTTTAATTTTTCTCTTCACATTTTGCATTGTCTGACATGCTATTATCAAATAACAAAATCTCAAAAGAATTAAAAATATAGAGGTAATAATCATTGGTTCACTTGACATGGAATGACCCATACAAGACTTCTACCGTGCATCTGCTATACTCTGGAACTCTCTGCCCCAACATATCAGACACTCGCCCACCCTGGAAACCTTCAAAAGAAATCTGAAGACTCACCTCTTCCAACAAGCCTACAGCCTACAGTGAGACTCGGTCAACCGCACCACCGCAAGATCAGCTCTACCCCCTCCTACTGTATCCTCACCCATCCCTCGTAGAATGTAAGCCCTCGCAGACAGGGTCCTCATCCACCCAGTACCTGTGTGACTTGATTGTCCACACATACTGTACTTGTCTTTGTTTGCCCTATCCACATGTAAAGCGCCATGGAATTTAATGGCGCTATAAAAATAAATAATAATAATAGTTGACAATATTAAATATGCCCAGCACACAGATACCATCCATGGGCTGTATGTGTTTTTCACAGACCGTAGACTTGTATTGGGCCTTGTCATCCATGCTACTGGTAAATAATGGACTGTTAACGGAATTAATATACATGATGAAGATATTCAAAAACGTATTGATAGTATAGATTATTTGTATTGCTTAAGTGTTGCTTATGTGTTTCATATATAAACTGTACCTTTAAATTCATATTGCTTATTCTGGACATGCTTTTACCAGAAAATACATCGCAATTTACCCCAGACAGATAGGTCTGTGGAATAGGGAAGTATAACTAAAATGTTCAGGCATAAAGATAACTTTTTATATTAAAGTTATATGAAAACCTTAGTAACAATATACTAATCAAAATATTAATGGCCAAAAGTAAATAACCTTACTTGTATATCAAAGAAAAATGTAACTAATAAAGTAAGGCTCCACCATGTGCGTTGCCGTGCAATGACAATGAAGAAAACACTTTTACCGTGTTATTGTCTGGCAGTGCACATTGCGGATCCTTACTTTATTCTTTGATATCCTTGTTCATTGGTGGATCGGTGCAGCAGCCATTTGTGTGCTTAAGTGGTGTTTGAGACAGGCTCACAACCTGATCAGGTGAGCCCCACTAATCCCACTGTCCTTACTTAGTGTACCATCAGATAAAACCCTATTTGTGCTTCTTCTATTTTTATAGTTTGACCTTAATTGTGTCAGAGTGTTTTTCTTTGTGCCCATATAATTACTTATTGGTTTGGCAAGTAGACGGGTTAATGAGGAGGCATATTGGAAGTGCACCCAAATTGACGGCCTTAAGATTTTGGCACCTGAACGCGGTTTAGGACAAAGCCATTTAGAGTCTGCCAGCCACATATTCCCCCCTGATCTGAGATGGATCCATCCCAGCTTAGAAATAACTGCAGTATCTATCAGGTAAGAAAATTAAATATCTTACCTGACAACCATATCAAACACACCCATTCAGGGTTGGAGGCCGTTGGCTGCTAGTCTTAGAAAATAGTGACCAAAATATTGATAAGTCCTAGTCAAGAACCCTGGTCACACCCTAACCTGTCTTGCTTTATTTCTCTGCTTGTCTGAGCTATATAGTCTATTATTGACTCTGATAATTTGTTTGTGTTGTGTGCACTTGGAGAGATTATGCATTTCCAAGTAACAAAAGGGGGGAAAGATGAGAGGGTTGTTTGAATTTAAACTATATTGATTGCCATAGTTCTTTAATTCATTGTTTGCACAGAAAAATGTTGTTTGCATTAAGTTTGTTGGGACTGTTTGAAAACCATCTTGAGGCAAAAGACCTAGGTTAGGCTAGGGCCACACTTGCCAATCTGTTTTTATAGTGTTTATAAAAACGGATGCATTTTTGTTAGAGTGCTTATTGTGCCCCCAGCACTGCTATGCGTTTTTTGGACTTTGTCATTTTTTCCAAAACACGCATGCAAAAATGCATGCGTTAACACATGGTGCCTATATGTATCATGCATTAACGCATGCGTTTCCCATAGGGCCCCATCTTAAAAAAACTCATGCGTTTTCAAAAAAGCACTCAAAAACGATGCTTACCGCGTTTTTGGGAGCTGAGCCAAAAACACATGCAAAAAATGCATAGCACATTTGCAATGCGTATTTTGCATTGGGGCCTATGGATGCGTTAACACATGCGTTTTTCAACATTTTCTACTTTAAAAAAAGCATGCTTTTACAGCATGCACGACAAAATTCTGACCCTAGCATTACAATAGTTATCCAGTCTTTGATCAAGACTGATGAAGTTCGAACCCCTGTGTGCACACTGCAAGGTTCCTTAGTCCTTCCTATAGATTGCTGGATGTGTCTGATATAGTATGCAATGGCCAGTGCAAGCCATGGTGTGCCAATTTCCCCCATGTAAGCACATACCTTGGGTGCTTTGCAGGCTGTACAAAATTCCCCCATTGCAACACAGGGTAAGTCTACTTTCCCTTCAGCCACCATCTTTTGACAGGGCAACTTCTCCTTCTGGCCTGACAACAATTTTAGCTCCTGTAAGTTCCCCTCCATCTACCATATTAAAATAGGATGGATATATTTCCTCTTTCAGCCCAACAGCCATGTTAGGCTGGCTACACCACAGTTCAATCAGGTCTGGTGCTGTCCGGGGAGAACCTGACAGTCCCGGACCCGATTTTACTATAATGTAGCCCTATGGGGCCGGATGGAGCTAGATGGCAGCTATTTGCCATCCGGTTTCCATCTGTCTGGGAGGATCCAGGTGTATTCGGATTTTTCTCCTGGAGCATTTTTGTGTCTGGGGCGAAAAATCCGTCCAAATTGGATCCTCCCGACTCTGGCGCAATCCAGCGATCCCTAACATGGGAGTCTTAGGCGCCAGATTGCCCCAATCCAGGAGGATCCGGGAGGATCTGGGAACTACCGTAGCTATGCTGAAATTCAGCCCCAGGTAGCTGTCCCCTGTGAAGTGGTTCAGCACCATTTCACAGGGAACAGCTGAGTTCTACAGCATTCAGCTACAAACAGGACCGGAGGGCATATTAACCCTCAGGTTCTGTTTGCAAATTGGGTTTGGGACTGTCAGGTTCACCCCTGACAACCCTGGACCTGATGCTACCGCAGTGTGAAGGCAGCCTTCGTTCAGCGGTATCGTGATAGGGATGATATTTCACAGCAGGGGGGAGGTAAAACTTACACATCCACAAAGGATGAGGTACCCAGAGTAAATGCTCAGATTAACACAACCAAAATTGAAGGCCTGAACAAGTGGGCCAATACAGCCTACAAATAGAGAGGGACAGGTATAGATAGGCCCATTTGCAATTTTGTCTGGAATCATTAGAATAATTGTTGCCCTTAGATCTTAGATCTGACAGTTATACCAAGGTGGGTCTCTTAATCAGTGCAAAGCTGCATATACAGGAACTTAATGATCAAGAGCAAAAATTACAGCATGAGATAAGGCAGTTGTAACGAGACCAACTATGTTTAAAAGAAAAACTAGGAAGATTTGGAATGAAAGAGCTGGGACCACCACATTATAATCTTATACAGGGACAGGTGCAAACACAGCAAAATCCCAGATCAGGTGTCACAACTGTCGGAAAATGTGACATTTGAAGAGAGCTGCAGATCACTCTTGAAATCTATAATTGTGGTGAGATGGGGGACATAAAGAGTTATTGCAGTCTGGCTCAACAATGTCAAGGTAGTCATAACATAGGCAGCACAGTGAACCAAAAACCTCACACTAACCCCTTACCCCTGGCTTAGGGTCACACTTGCAGATTTTACTAGTGTTTTTGGAGACCTGCGTTTTCGGAAAACGCATGCAAAAACGAACCCATAGGCCCCCATGCAAAAAATGCATGCCCCAATAGCAAAAGCGCATGTCTGAATGTACCATGCGTTTTTGGGTGCGTTTTTGGCTCAGCACCAAAAAATACTGCAAGATGCAGCTTTTTTTCAAAAACGCACCCAAAAACACAGCATGCAGTATTTCTTTGTGCTTTTTCAAAAACGCATACGTTTTTTAACATGGGGCCCTATGGGAAATGCATGCGTTTTTAAATTGCACTAAATGGTACATGTGTGGAGCCCACTGGGGCGGGGTACTCGGTACCGGACCGGGGTACTGCTGGGGATGTCACGGAGGTCCTGGTCCGGACCGTGTCCCGGGTTCTCACAAGTAAAAGGGGATATGTACAATGGATAAAGTTTGTCGTGACGCCACCCACGCGTTGTGGTCAATGATGGGACCACTGCTGCAGCGCTGCTCTGCCAGGAGGATGGAGGGATGGATGGGCTGCAGCCAGATGGATGAGCCCGCCACGGGTCGGGCTGCTCCTGACAGGATAAAAGGTATGCAAAGTTCAATATAGCTGGAATCAAACACGGACACTCAGGCGGGGTTCACCGGGTTTACTTGTCAGCTCTTCCAACAATTCACAGCAGTTCACAATGCAGTTCTTAACACAAGTTACAGTCAATTCACTCCGGTAACACTGAACCCACTGCAGCCAGGCTGTCCCTCTGAGACCCCTCACTCCTTCTAAATCCTTCAAGGCTGTTGTTTCTCTTTCTGCTGTCTCCCCGGGTTGTATGGCGGCAGCTCGGACCCTTGTGGGTCCTGGTGCTTGCTGCTGTGCCTTCAACCCTTGTTGTGGAAACTCCAACCTGGAGTTAAGGCTCCCCGTTTGTTAAGCTAGGAATCCGAGTAAATCAGCGGTTTGCCCAAGAGCCGAAAATCTGCTGTGTGACTAGTGTGCAGCGACCATTTCTTGCGAAGCGTTACCAGACTCCTTCTAGCCCGTATGACTCCAGCACAAATCAGGGAAAACTTCTCCACTAGTTAGTCAGTGCTGCTGTGTTCCTCGAACCCAGTAATGCTGGTTTAGTCTCTTTCCTCACACTCCCCTGGGATGCAGGCTATGGACCAGCTTTTTCTCCATGGTTTCTGTGACTCTGTGGATTCTGCATCTCCATCAAGCCCAACCCCACCGGGATGTGTGTCATTCTCTGCTTGGTGTCTTTTCAGCTCGGCACCTACTGGCCTACTCCGTCTTTGCTTCTCAGCCTATTGTGACCTACTCCGTCTTTGCTTCTCAGCCTACTGTGGTCTACTAACCCCTTCCTCCTCTTTCTCCTCTATTTCTGCTCTCTGTCACCTGACCTACATTCTTCCCACTCACTTTCCTCTAAACCCACCACCCCTTGTCCGCCTAGAGTCCCGGGCTCCGGGTTGGGTGCTGCCTCTAGTGGTGTGGTGTGTCCGTGAGGGTGTTTGTTGTACAAACCGTCTTTCCTTCTGACTGGCTGCAGTTCCCTATGTGGCCACCCTGGTCGCAGGGGCGCCACACATGTGTTTTTGCATGCGTTTTTACATGCGTTTTTGCATGTGTTTCAAGGGTCCCCCCCACCTATCAGCAAAAACACAGGTAAAAACGCAGGGTGCCATAAAGCACCTTAAAAAACGCATGGCAATTGTGACCCTAGCCTTACATTTCATCACTTGGTAATTTATTCCTACAGTGTTTTTGTAATATTACAAGCACACCATCAGTCACTTTACTTGCAGGCTTGCTTTGTCTGTCTTGCATATACCAGCATGTATTTTCACAGTTAGGCTAGGGTCACACATGCCATGCATTTTTTTAAGGTGCTTTTTGGCACCCTGCGTTTTTTACCTGCGTTTTTGCTGATAGGTGTGGGGGACTCTTGAAACACATGAAAAAATGCATGCAAAAATGCATGCAAAAACATGTACCATTTAGTGCCATTTAAAAACGCATGCATTTCCCATAGGGCCCCATGTTAACAAAAGCGCATGCGTTTTTGAAAAAGCACCAAAAAATACTGCATGCTGTGTTTTGGGTGCGTTTTTAAAAAAATACTGCATTTGCAGTATTTTTTGGTGCGGAGCCAAAAACGCACCCAAAAACGTATGGTACATTCTGACATGCGTTTTTGCTATTGGAGCATGCATTTTTTGCATGGGGGCCTATGGGTGCATTTTTACATGTGTTTTCAGAAAATGCAGGTCCCCAAAAATGCTAGTAAAACCTGCAAGTGTGACCCTAGCCTTATTTATGATTGATTGAACCCGGCAAGACTGTTTAAATCCAATGCTCTTTGATATGTAATTTTATTGTCCATGAGCTTATTTGATTTATTTAATTCATCTGTAGTTATGGTATTAATATCATAGTACTGTAGATATAATGCCTTTGGAATGATTATTCCTGTCTCCTTTTGCTCTCCCTGATGTGTGTCCTTCCTTTTTGTCTTCAAAAGATTTTTATGGTTTTATACAGAAAAGAGAAAATTACAGGCTGCCTGGGTAGGAGAAACCCCATGCATGCCCGTGAAACATACATACATCAGAAACAGGAGTAATTAAACAGTGGACTGTTAAAGTCTTCAAAACAAGCCAATGGGAGGGGGGTGGGAAGAAAAGGGGCTCCTCCACCTCAAAAGACAGGTCCCTCTCCCAGCGGCCACGTAAGGCGGACGCCCGGGGAAGGACTGCTCCAGAAGGCCCTAATAAATAATCGAGAGACCCTTCGGTTTAGGTGCCTCAGAAAAGAGGAACCGCTGGAACGAGGAGGGGGCAGGACTCCTCAAATCGTGCCAGCAGCCCTCAGACTCAAGAAAGTGTCGAGTTTGAGAGAACTGGAGGAATGTACCCGTCAGTTCCGAATTGTTTCGGGCAAAGGTCTCAAATGTGGACAACTTGGGTCCCTGCATCAAGTCTGCTAGTGAAGACATCCCCAGTCTCCACCATGTTGAGAGGTTTAGCGAGGGGATATGCACCTGCAGTGCTGTCAAGGGGATCATCCTCGGAGGGAACTTAGTCCAAGACTTAGGGGCCTTACCCCACTCCGAAAGGAGCGCTCGGACAGTTCCCAGCGGTTTGGACATCTTAGTTGGGCCCAATGCAGCACCCCACAAGATCCTACCAGGTGAATCCCCAGGTGAAAAGTCCGACTCCAATTGGGTCCAACCCAGGGAGGAAGGACCCCTGCAAAAATCTCTAGCCGCTTCTAGACATGCTGCCTTGCAGTAAGAAACAACATCCGGGACTCCCATTCCGCCCCCCCTCAGCTTCAGGTGTAAGGTCCGTCGACTAACTCTCGGTTGACCCGCTGCCCATACAAATCTGTCAAGTTGATTCTGAAGTTGAGTGAGAAGGGTTTTCGGGTATGACACCGGGACACAGCGGAATAGGTACAGGAGCTTCGGAAACCAGAGCATCCTGACTGCCTGGATTCGGGCCATCCACGACAGCAGAGGGAGAGAGCTGGACTCCAAGGACCTCCGCAGAGAGGCCATCAAGGCTAAAATATTTGCACGGGCTACTTTCTGTGAGGGGCACAACAGAATACCCAAATACGGGATATCCTGGGCGCCCAGGTGAATCCAAAGCGATCTGGAGAGGTCCTCAGACTCCAGCTGAGATAGGTTGAGGGTAGAGCCGTTGACTTACCTAAGTTCAACTTATAATATGAGACTGCCGAAAGGCATCTAAAGCGCTAAGTATAGCCGGGAGTGAAGCGCCAGGATCGGTGCAGGTTATGATCACGTCATCTGCGTATAGCCGATGACGTGATGTTTCGATCCTACTTGTATGCCCGAAATCCTGCGATCGGACCTGATGGCTCCATTACCAGGACAAATATCAGGGGAGACAGGGGGCATCCCTGTCTGGTCCCATTCGATATACATATAGGGCGGGAGAGGAACCCAGACGTAGAGACTCGAGCTCCCGGATTCGAATACAGGCTCAGAACTGCTTTCAGGATTGGTCCCGAGAGGCCAAACCTCGCAAGGACCTCCTGAAGGTAACCCCAGTGCACCCTGTCGAACGCCTTTTCTGCGTCTAACGACAGGAATACACTGGGGGTCCCCGCTAAACTATCTCTATGAGGTCTAACATACGTCGGGTTCCATCTCTCGCCTGTCGTCCCCCGCAAAGCCCACCTGATCCGAGTCCACCAGAAATGGAATAACCTCCGACAGGCGAGTTGCCAGAAGCCTAGTATAAATTTTCACATCTGTGTTCAAAAGGGAAATCGGCCGATAATTCCCAGGGGAATCGGACGGCTTCCCTGGTTTTAAAATCGTAGTGATCGTGGCCTCAAGAGCCTCCGGGGGGAGGAGCAGGTAGGGCGACAAGTGGTGGGAGAAGACCTTTTAATATTCATTCGCCAAGCCATTAGGACCCAGGGTCGAGTTTGACTTCAAGTTTTGAACTACCGCCTGAACCTCAATCAAGGTGAAGGGCATGTTCAATTCTCGCAGTTTGTCTGGAGGGACAGAGGGCAGGTTTACACGCGCCAGGTAAGCTCGTATACGTTCGAGAGTCGGTTGCGAAGTGGTGGGGTCGTTCTTCAAATTATACAATGACGAGCTAAAAGTCTGCCATCACGTCTGCAATCTTATTTGGGTCTCTGACTACCCCCCCCAGTCGTTTTCATAGAGGTCACCATTGACTGAACTACACGTTTCTTGAGTCGTCTGGCCAAGAGTCTACCCGCTCTGTCTCCAGCAGCATAAAATCGCATATTAAGTTTTCGAAGGCCAAGCGCATGTTAATATAACAGAAGGGATCTGAGTTTAGTGCGCAACGCTATAATTTGAGATATTAATTATGGCGTCTGGGCAGATTTGTTAATCGTCTCCAGCGCGGCAATCTGCTCAGTCAGCTCTCTCCAGCATTTATCTCTTGCTCGCTTTTGTTGTGAGGCCTTCTGTAGAGAAGGCCCCGAAGTACCCCTTGTGGCAGCCCACAGCGAGCCATCCGAGACCTCCCCATTGTCATTCAGCTGGAAGTAGTCCTCCAAACTGCGATCAAGGGAATCCCTGGTGTCCTGGTTAGAAAGAAGGCTGACGTTCATCCTCCAACGATGGGGCAACACCTCCTTCTGCCCCAGCCGAATCCCCAGAGAGACAGGGGCGTGATCCGACCAAGAGATCAAGTCTGCCGTGGCTGACTCACAGCGGAGTAAGGTCGCATCCCCAACCAGAAAAAAATCAATCGAGTAGACTTGTGGCTATTGGAGAAGAATGTGTAGTCCCTCTCTTCGGCACGGAGGTATCGCCACACGTCATGGAGACCGAACTCATGGCACAGCCGGAACAAGTCAACCCCCCACCTTGACGAAGAGGCAGAGGAGTCCAGCCTAGCCTCCATAACAGCATTGAAGTCTCCATAGATCACCATAGAGCCCTCTATGGAGTCTCTCAGTTTCTTAAATAAGGAATTCAAAAACTTGTATTGTCCCACATTAGGCGCATATAACGCAACAATGGTGAACAATTCCCCGGCTTTGAGGCCCTTTAATATAAGGTACCTCCCCAAGGGGTCTGACTCCATCGCTTTGAGCTGAAATTGTACCCTATTACTCACAATCACGCAGATGCCCGCCTTTTTTACAACGTTATTAGCAAAGAAAATATGAGGGTACGAGGAGTGCCGCACTCTGTGGTTATCTGCGGCCAATAAATGCGTCTCCTGCACACATAGTACATCCGCCCGCAGTCTGCGAGCTTCCCTCCAGAGGAAAGAGCGTTTCACCGCAGAGTTCAGCCCCTTCACATTGAGAGAGGCGATCTGCAAAGAGGAGACCGTCCTTGCCATGGGCCACTGGCACTGGGGGCAGCAGAAGGGGAGATAAAGCGGGGAAGAGAAATATCAGGAGCTTAAAAATAAAGACTAGGTAGAGAAAGAGACACTCAAGAGCAGAAAGGAAGGAAAAGAGAGAGGAGATAGAAAGAGAAAAGAAGAAGAGGCGATAGGGGATGGGAGGCATGGGGGAAGGAGGCAAGGGGGGAAGGGAAAGGGTCAAGATGTCAGTAAATGTAAACATGGTTAAACGGAGGCCCCCAGGGGCCCGGCCCAGCAGGCAGAAGGGGAGACCGCGAGGTATAGTCACGATCACCCCCCTCCCACAAAGGCCAAAACCCAAAAGGCCTCCCCGGGGGCTGGAGATCCCTCGCTCACTGGAGTCCCAAATGGGAACCTTCCCGGCGAAACGCGGGGGTCACCTAAAAAGAAAAATTAAGCAAGCCTGAGGCATGGTCGAACAGACGTCAGATCGTTGCTTCCGGGCTTCAGCTAGCGTGATTTTCACCACGCAGTTGCGAGCCATGTCGGTCGAATCATGGGCAACCGGCGATGAGTTTCCCGAAACAGAGAGATTCCAGGCATGCAGGGTCTTGCGTAGGTGCTGATGGAGATTGGAAGGAATGCCTCGCCCCCTTGTAGCGAAAGTTCAGGAGACCGGGGAACCCCAGGAGTATTGGATCCCCCTCTTCGTAGAATTTTGCATCCTGGGGCGAATTCCCTGCGTCTGGCAAGAGTCCCTGGGGAGAGGTCCAGGTTAACCGCAGCAGCAGCAAATGGGTCAGGCAATGTTGGATGGGAGCGCATGGCGTGCAGGAGAGTCTCTCTCGCATCTGGTCGCAGGAACGATATAAGAATGTCGGAACGTCCTTAGCCATTTTAGCGGTTTAGGTAGCCTGTAAGTTTTTTCCACCTCCAGCATCGCGGGGCGACTCCTGGAAGCGCTGCTGAAAGGAACGTAGATACGATGATCCGGAGATCTTCCTCACGATCTAGCTCCACTACTCCCCGTAGCTTAACGTTGTTTTTGCGCAGGCCGTCTTCTAGGTGGAAAAGAGTTAACTGCGTCGTCTTCATCTCTCTGTCCAGAACAGTGTAATCATCGGCAAGGTGGTTGTGAGCAGCCGCGAAGTCCGTCATGTTAGTTTCAAGATGGGACGTTCTTTCTCCCAGGGCCGCCATATCTGAGCGCAGCTCCCCTATCAAGAACGCATTTCCCCTAGCATAGAGTCTCTCAGGGACTCCAGCATGTCCCGGAGGGATTGCTTGGTAACCGGGGAGTCTCCTGCTTGTGGACCCTCTCCCTTAGACCGGGGAGGGCGCGGAGCGCGATGTACGTGTTGGGGAGGATGAGGGAGCTGCAGGGGCCACCTTAGCCGGTGCCATTTTGTGGGACCTCTGGCCGTCAGGCCCGAAGAAGTCAGTGAGCTTACCGTCCGTTTCATGGCAACGGGAGCACGCTCGCGGCATATCCATTTTGTGGAGGAGGTTTTCACCGGTACTCAGAAACGGTTGTGCCCGGATAGAGCCGGTAGAAGCCGTTAGATCAGTCTGTGGACGGAGCCCTCTTAGCAAGCGTCCGGCGCCATCAGCAGCAGGACACGCCCCTGTCCTTCCTTTTTTATGTTGTTTGTCCCCTGCTCACTCAACTTGATTTCTCTTGGTTATTTATATCTAATAAACTACCTTTTCACTGCAATTGGATGTCTGATCGTTTTTTTTTCTATAGTCAAATATGTAGGAGGTTTAAATATGTTTTGAGGTTGTTTGGTTTCCTCTACCACTGGGTGCCTAGAATATGTGCAAGGTATTTATGAAATCTGATGATTACTAAACTGATTTTGGGTCACAATGTGGTGCCCAGTGTCACAAAGCTGGATTTGAGTACTAGGTAATGGGTCTTCCAGCAGGACAATGACCCCAAACATACTTCAAAAAGCCCCCAGAAATGGATGGAAACAAAGCATTGTAGAGTTCAAAGAGACCAGCAATGAATCCACATAAAAATCCCATTGACACTGTGGAAAGATCTTAAAGAGGACCTGTCACCCCCTGGTGCTTTCCAAGCTGAATGCACCCCTGAATGCAGCGTGCATACTGCATTCAGAGAAGGGGTCCTCCATGTCTCTAGCCCCCTGTAAGTTTGTACAAAACACTTTAGAAAGTGTACAGATAAGGAGTCAGGAGGGACTTACTCATTGTGGAGTTCACAGTTTCCTGATGTCCTCCCGCCTCCAGCCCTCTCTGTGCCACCTCCGGTCCCCTCTGTGCCACCTCCTTTATGTGTCTCCCCTCCTCACCAGCTCATGCTCTTCTGTATCTGAAGTCAAGCAGGCGCAGAAGAGCAATGGGCTGGAGTGGGTCTTGGCAGCTGAAACGCCTCCTGCTGGTGACGTCAGTGCCGGAGCCCGCCCTGCTCCAGATAATGTATGTACAGCATAAACTGAAGCAGAGCGGGACCCCGGTGCTGACGTCACCGTCAGGAGGCATTTCAGCTGCCGGGACCGCTCCAGCCCATTGCTCGCTCTGTGCTTGCGTGACTTCAGACGCAGAGGCGCATGAGCGGGCGCGGAGGGGAGACACATAAAGGAGGCAGCTGGAGGTGGCACAGAGAGGTCTTGAAGTGGGGAGGACACCAAGGAACAGCAATGACTCCATACTGAGTAAGTCCCTCCGGACTCCTTATCGGTACACTTTCTAAAGTGTTTTGTACAACTTACAGAGGGGCTAGAGACATGGAGGACCCTTTCCCTGAATGCAGAAGACACTCTGCATTCAGTGGTGCTTTCAGTTTGGAAAGCACCAGGGGGGTGACAAGTCCTCTTTAAAATTGCTGTTGGAAGAAGGCACCATCCAAATATGAGAGACCTGGAGCAGTCTGCAAAAGAATAGTACAGTTGAGAGGTGGAAGAATCTTGTTGCCCGTAATAGGAAGTGATTGATTGCAGTTATTTATTTCAAAGGATGTGCAACCAAATATTAATTTGAGGGTGCCAACAATTTTGTCTGGCCCATTTCTGGTGTTGTGTGGCATTATGTCCAATTTTCCTTTTTTCATAGTTTTTTTGTATTGTTTCAGTACATACAATGGAAATAAACATATGTATAACACATATATGTAATTGCAATCATTTTCTGGGAGAAATACTTCATTTTCTGGAACAATTTCAAGGATGCCAACGCTTTTGGTCATGACTGTATGTTGAAATCCAGAAAATTTGCTTTTAGCCTACTCCTGGATGGTAAGTGTCCCCAATTCATTTATTCAGTTATATTGTGAACCACTGCAGACTGCACTTTTCTATATATTAGGCCATTGGAATTAATGTGGTCCTATAGGGAAAAGATGTCATGGCATGCTTCAAAACTGTTGCCACTGTAGGATATTTATTTCATGAGTATATAAGTGCTATAGTAAGAACAACCACTATGACCACATAGCATTACTCCCTTAGAAGTCAGAATTTGCAGAGGTTGTAGTAAATGAATATCAACTGAAAAAAATGTAGATTCACCACTCAGTTAAAATGGAATAATAATAAACATTTTTACTGTGCTCTGCTGGAATCAGTGAAATGCAGCCTGCTTCAATGTATTATAAAATCTATTATTACCACTTCAGTAGAGTGTAATTAATCTTCTCAATCTGCCAAAAGGAAACAAGCATGCAAACCAACATGCAATAAAATGATTAAATCTCAAGATAAATGTTTTAGATGTTTAACCAGATGAATGACCAGAATTATACTGCATGTTACTTTATCCCTGTTTCAGTTTATCTTTCATTTATTATGCTCAATTAGTTCAAACATAATTATTTGGGCTGACTGCAATAATTCGCTTATTTATTTGCTAGCTACAGTAGCACATTTTCATGCTGGCTAAGCAACATCATGTTGCAAACCTGCCAACATAGCTTGAAATAAAAAGTGTTATTATATTGTTTTTACATTTATGCAAAACCTTAATTGCAGATTAAAAAAAAAATATAATGAATAATTTAACATCTTATATTTAATCATATTGGCAAGAATAATCATAAAAACTGTATTTATTTCACATAAGAGGATGGTCAAACAAATTGGGTATATACCGATATACTCGTGTATAAGCCGACCGTGTATAAGCCGACCCCTACTTTTGCCCCCAAAACCTGGGAAAATCTATTGACTCGCGTATAAGCCAGAGGTGGACTCCAGCACAGGTATACAACCCCCAGCAGTGAGGTATACAGCAGCCTCCCCAGTGGTAGTATTACAGCAGCCTCCCCAGTGGTATATTACGGCAGCAGCCCCAGTGGTAGTATACAGCAGCCCCAGAGTATATGCAGCCCCAGAGGTATATGCAGCCCCAGAGTGTATACAGCAGCCCCAATATACAGCAGCCCAGTGGTATTGCAGCCCCAGTGGTATTGCAGCCCCTATATACAGCAGCCCCAGTGGTATTCAGCCCCTATATATCAGCAGCCCAGTGGTATTGCAGCCCCAGTGGTGTATACAGCAGCCCCTATATACAGCAGCCCCAGTGGTATTGCACCCCAGTGGTATTGCAGCCCCTATATACAGCAGCCCCAGTGGTATTGCAGCCCAGTGGGATTGCAGCCCCTATACAGCAGCCCCAGTGTATTGCAGCCCCAGTAATGCAGGGCCCCTATATACAGCAACCCCAGTGGTATTGCAGCCCCAGTGGTATTGCAGCCCTATATACACAGCCCCAGTGGTATTGCAGCCCCAGTGGTATTGCAGCCCTATATACAGCAGCCCCAGTGGTATGCAGCCCCAGTAATGCAGGGCCGATGATATTATCACGCAGCCCCAGTGGTAGTATACAGGCTAGCCCCCAGTAATGCAGGGCCCCCCTCATGCTCCGGTCTCCTGTAAAGCAAATTATACTTATCAGTGCCCGCTGCCGTCCGCGCCGCCGCTTGCCGACATCCCGATCCTCCGTCTTCATGCATCTTCTTCCTGTTTCCTGTGCGCGTCGCCGGTAATGACGTCATTGCCTGCGACGCGCACAGAAGCAGGAAGAGATGAAAGAAGATGGAGGATCGCATGTCGGCAGCGGCGGGCTCGGACTGGCAGCGTGGCACTGATAAGTATAACTTGCTTTACAGGTGACCGGAGCATTAGGGGGGGGCCTGCATTACTGGGATGCGGGGGCTGCTGTATACCGCTGTATAACAGCAGCCCCGCACTGACTCGCGTATAAGCCGAGGGTGGGTACTTTTCAGCCCAATTTTTGGGCTGAAAAACTCGGCTTATACGCGAGATATATACGGTACTTATAAAATAAGAAACAGGGTGTCCAGGTGCTTGCTTTTAAAATTACAAATAAATATAATTAAATTGTAGATGTTAACTTTAGACAGGATTTAATTGTAGGAGTAAGTGAACTGTGAATCTGCAAAATGTGCATCATCCTACTGCAGGGGTGGGGGCAGCTCCAAGCCTCGAAGACTGCACACAGTCAAGGTTTCCTGGATATCCTTAGCATTTGACAGTTGGAATCATCACCTGTGCAGGAGATTAAATTGCCAACTGTCAAATGCTGAGGATATACAGAAAGTATGCACTGTGTACGGCCCTCGAGGCCTGGAGTTGCCCACCCCTGTCCTACCATTATCAGTGGCGTGCCATGTGGGCACTTAACACATCAGTATTTGACTCAGATCTCTTCTTCTCTCCTCACATCCGGTCACTCGTTCGCTCATGTCACCTACACCTCAAAAACATGTCTAGAATTCGAGCACGTCTTACTGTTGATTTTGCAAATACTCTAACTGTTGCCCTTATTCATTATCGCCTGAATTACTGCAATTCCTACTAATCAGTTTCCCTCTTACTAAACTCTCTCCTCTCCAATCCATCCTCAATGCAGCAGCCAGGATCATATTCCTCTCCAACCACTTCACCGATGCCTCTATCCTGTCCCAGTCATTGCACTGGTTGCCAATCCGCTATAGAGTACAATACAAAATTATCACTCTCACCAATAAAGCCTTCCACAGTTCTGCACCACCCTACATCTTCTCCCTCACCTCTGTCTTTCACCCTACATGCCCTCCGTTCCGCAAGTGACCTAAGACTGACATCAAATACAATCCAAACTTCCCACTCCCGTCTCCAAGACTTCTCATGAGTTGCACCAATTCTCTGGATAGGGTTACCAAAAACAATTAAATTAATTCACAATAACCATCTTCCCCTTTCCAAATCTGACTGTCTGTGCCCCATGCATAATATAGCACTTTATCTGTACTTGTACAGATCCCAACTGGTGACTGGTTCATGCAGCGTTACGTGAATCCCCTATTTAGTATATTGATGGCTGGACCATATATGACGGCACTTTTTACCATTTACCTTTTGTGCCTCCCCTATTTCCTCATAGATTGTAAGCTTGCGAGCAGGGATCTTACTCCTCATGGTTTTTGAAGTTTTGTTACTCTGTATTGTCTCATATTGTCTGTACATGTCCACTCTGAATTGTAAAGTGCTGCGTAATATGTTGGCGCCATATAAATAAAATCATTATTATTATTATCAGTTGGATACAGAGAACAGAATTTAGTACTAGCGTACTAAATGGCAATTTGAATAATAATTTTACAACTAGGTTGCATAGAAGAGCAGTGTTATGGGCATACCTTGAGATGTGATTTTGGGTGAGAAGAATGGAGCATATCAGATGTAGTGCAACAGCGCAGGTCTTGACTATAGATGAGCAAAAATTTGGAATTTCGCATTCGGTTCCGTTTGCTGAATGGGCAATGTTCACCGAAGACTTCGTTCAACATTTTGTTGAACATTGAACGCATCATCATGGGAGGCAAAATCAAGGGCCTTGAAAACACCTTAAAAGGGGCCCAAAAGCTGCCAAATACAGCTCAAAACAATTTACAGTGGAACTTCGCTGTTTTGGCACACATTACCTTCCTACATTATTATTTAGCAAGCTTTCAATGCCGCTGTCACACTCACCATACTTGCGGTCTCGCTCATGAACCTCAGATATCCTCATGACTTCTCTGAGCTTGTCTCAGGTTACACAGCAGGTATCAGGCAGCACAGAATCTCACTCTGCCCATGGTACGCTTGTTTGATGCAGATTTTAATGCAGATTTTTGATGCATGTCTACCCTGAGGCCAGCAAAGTTTATGAGAGTTCAGAAGTGCTGTAGAGGTGATGATTCCAGCACCTTTTGCAATACTAAGGAGTTCTTGAGAATATGCACTGTTTGCAGCCCTTGAGAGCTTGTTCACCAGTCTCTGTAGGGCAGTATCAAAGCGCCTATTTTCAGAAACAGTGCAGCACGCAAGGAGTAAACTAAAAAAAAAAAAAATAACTGGAACACACAGACTCTAACTCTCAAACACAAACATACCAATATACATAGAATATAAATATAATGAAAGTCCCACAGGATCATTAACTCACAGACTGTTAAGGTGATGGTCAGGAAATCTGCAGACTCTTAAAATGTTGGAAAGTTTATGAAGGGCAGAGTCCTATAAGGTCTTTGAATTGAACCCCAAAGGCTGTATGCATGTCTAGTTATCAGTAGGGGAAAGTGTGAATGGCGCAAAACATGGGAAGGGGAAATATAACTTTAACAAAAACACAAGCTTCGTATAAAGCAGAACTATAAAACACCTCAAAAAAGTCCTTCTATTGCCAAAATGCCAATTAAGGGATGAGTCATCAACAAACACAATGCCTTTTTTAGGAAATCCAGTATACTTGGCATGCAAATCCTCTTGCAGCATTCTCAGCGTGGCAGAAGGTCAGTACTGATGATGGTACTCTGCTGCCGGTCGGTCTGGGGGGGATTTGAAGGGGGTACTCCTGCTGGGCATTCTCCACTAACACCTGCCCCCAGCATGCTCCAACTGTGCTCCACTGGAGATGACGATGGAGGAACTAGGGGATTATCATGTCTCTTAGGACAGACAGGACCAGGTTGGGGAACACCAACAGGCCTTCTGAGTTTGGGTGCAGCTGGCTGGCCAGCCAAGAGAGAAATGGGCCAGCCAACCTCCTGCCACTTTGCAAAGTCATCCGCAGTGCCAACCCAACTTACACCAAAAATGATCTGCCCCTTAGTGCCCCCACACCTTCATGAAAGTGACCTGCTCCGCGACAAAGATGGTGTATAGTCTTTAGGGAAGATTTTTCTGCAGCAGGGTGGACCGGTTGACGTAGCACCGATGCCCAGTACCTTGTTCCACTAGGAAACCCCTTATCCTACAAAAATGCCACCAACTTGCCTTGGCTATATTGGTCGTAGAAGTGATTGACTTTAGGCCCATACAACCAGCCTGGGTGATAGCATCCGCAAGCTGAATCTCCTCAATAAAGGAGAATAGATGGGGTGGTTCATGCCTTATCAGATAAATGCTTGGAGGGGGTAGGGATCCCCTCATGGCATTTTCTCAGTCAAAAGCCTCTGGCGTGGGTGCTACCAATGGCTGGGAAATAGGGCCTTCTGACTCCTTTTCTTCCTCCTCAGCCTCCTCCTGGTGGTATTGGGGATTCAGTAGCTGAGGCATCTGCTCACAGATCAGGAATTGCACAATCTATGGTGCTCAAAACAACTGGCACCAAGGCCACAATGTAAAAAACTTCAATCACAGGGGAGCTGCAAATCGCAGCAAGCACGCATTGTGCAGAGTACAAATACTATATAAACCTCAGCTTATATATAAAGTATAATTTTTTCATGAACTACCAAGGAGCCATTTGGGATAGCTCAAAAAAGTCTTCAGATCAATTTATGAGATACGTTATCCTGAAGAATATATTGTTTTAGGATATATTGGAAAAGTATCATTGGACTAGGGCTATGCTGAGGACAAATCATCCAGGAATGAGGGCACCAAAAAACTAGGGTGTAACCCCCTCCATTGCTTAGGTAGAGGCCAATTGTTTTGGGTGAGCTACATCAGATTAAGTCCCTATGTGTTGTGCTCTATGGTGTTTCAAATCCTTTTGTTTGTTTAGTTACATGTTAGTCTCTAGACTTTTTGTATATTTGTATAATAAAAATTAAGTTATTATTCTAAATCTCATAAATTGGTATTGTTATGAATATCAATATATGTAAATATCCAAAGATTGGCCGATGTGCTCATATCGTGTATTGTACTGCATATCTAGCATATATGTATCCCTTTAAATAGTTGCCCTTAAGAGAAATAAGTACTGTTACAGCAAGTACATCGGGTACATATAGCATACATACAGCAATATACAGTACATACAGCAAGTCATGTACTGTATTTAGGGAAAGCCATGAAGGCCACCTCGGTCTGAGAGTGTTGCCAAGGTCCTGCATGTTTTAATAACAAGTCAAAATGTTCTATAATATTAGATAATGAAGAAATGCAATAGGTCAATAATGTCAATAACACTAAATGATGGATTAATACGAGGATGCATAATATTTAGAATATATTTGCATAATACAATTATCTTACAGCTATTAGTGACCAATGATTAGTTATGTTTAATATTTATAACCAATTAATACTTATTCTGAGTTTACCCCCCAGAATTGTCTGTATAATTTCATGTATTTTCTAACAAACTTAGAAATTCTCCCATACTTGCACACGATATATTGTGTGGTTATTTGTCTGCAGCACTTATTATTGGTTTTGAAAGCAAACAATTAAGGAAAGGGACATAGTTTTGATGTCCCAATTAAAGCATCCACAACAGTTTCTTGATTCTTAAGCGACCAAAAGATATTAAACTTTCTTAAACGGATGTTTTAAGGACATTACAAGCTTCCTGGACTTGCCAGCTGCTGCCACATCTGGCACTGTTTCCAAAATTCAGACCCTGCAGGTGTCAAAACCCCTGCAAACTCCGGGAATCTTAAAAAAAAGTAATTTAAAGCTCAAAATAATTCTACACCTTGATACAAGCTGGTAGACCCAATGGCTGGGGACACTCGGTTAGGTGTTGTCCCCAGGCAAAGGGTCTATCAGGGAGCGTGTTGGCCCCAAACAAACAGGGAAACTTTTAGGGACATTTTAAATTTCTAATTTTTCCTGAACATAGCCACGTTCGCTGAATTTTTGGTAAATTGTTCAGATTTCCGATCCTGAGCCAAATCTGCAATGTTCGTGCAAAATTTGAAATTGGCGAACATGTTAATTGAAGGTTCACTCATCTATTGTCTTGTCAGATTGAGAGCAAGAACCAGGACAGCAGGTTGTGGAGCAGGAGGGCAGACAATTATGCAGAGAAGGTTGCAGAGATGAACACAGACGAGTATATGGTTAGGCACAAGCAAACTAGCAGTATATGAAATTCATAGCATCAGGGCCAGGGGAGTAACAAGCAGCAATTATATCTATCATTGAATATGTTAAATTTAACATTTTGGTCAGGGGCATGAATATCATCTGCAAAGCCAATTCCACTGAAAGGTATACATAGGAGTACTAGGCCAACTAGGGCACATATATGATAAATTGTGTGTCCTGTCTGGTTTCTTATAGGATGCCAACATGTTACTTTCCCCAGTATCTGACTGCTCTAATTCAAATTCCTCCATAAATGTATTAATCTTGTTCATGTAGCTCATCATTATTGGGATTTAAATGTTACCCACATAATGTACTAGGAGAAAAATAGAAAATTGTGCCATATGCTCACTTACTGGAACAACACAGTTGGATGGAGTCACGCGGGGAACACAGCCGTTGCATGGATGCTGCCATGGTTGTGACAGAGAGTCCAAAATAAAAAGAAGAATCTAGCATCCAGAGAAATATTTTAAAAGGTGTAGTCTTTATTGTCAACTTTAAAAACACTGCTTTTATTCTTACATTAGGGCAGTACCTCTTCCATAGTTACTCAGATAGTGGAATACATATTCCATACCACTTACAATGCCAGCTACCATTGTGCCTATTGATATGTTGTGCTTTACCCTCCTCCTCCATCCCCACCTCCATGTCATTCTGTGGCCCTCAGTTCATGTTTTCAAAGGGCTAGCAGGTGTAAGGAAACCTAAGTTTTGTGAGGGGGGTCAGGTGGCCCTGTGACATAAATTTGGGAGGGACTTCTCTTCTACTATATAATTGTCTAAGGGTTTTTCAAGTGTGTCTGAGCGAAATTGTGCGCCAGACATAGGCCGCTGATTGATGCCCGCCTCCGGCGGGCGCCAATGAGAGCAGACTATGCAAATTGGCGCGAGAATCAAACTTTGAATTCTCGCGCAATTTGCACACGGGTCCGGCCGACGGTGGCCTGCCCGCGCTCCATACCCTCTCCTCCTGCCCGCGCTTTCCCTCCCGCTCCTCTGCACTGCCCACGCTCTCCCACCCGCTCCTCCTGTCCTGCCCGCGCTCCCACTCCCGCGGCCCCCCTGCTCCTTAGTGATTTGATTTCACAGTACATTATGCACTGCAAAATCAAATCTAAAATAAACACAAATGTATTAAAAATAATAAAGATTCTTATACTTACATCTCCGCCGAGTGATCGGTGACCGGTAGCAGGACCTTGCATGATGTCAGAATGACATCGGCGTTCGGCATTGTGATTGGCCTGCTCGCGGTCATGTGATATGCGCGTTCACCGATCACTCCATCCTGCCCCCCTGCCTCCATTCTGGCCCCCCGGCTCCATCCTGCCCCCCTTCCCCAACTCCATCCTGTCCCCCCTTCCCCGGCTCAATCCTACCTCCCTTCCCCCGGCTCCATCCTGCCCTGATCGCCTCCCATCCCCCCTGCCCTCCTGCTCCCCTATCCTCTGCCCCCCTACCTCGGCTCCATCCTGCCTCTCCCCCGGCTCCATTTTGCCCCACTCGCTCCATTCTGCTCGGCTCGCTCAACCCTGCCCGGCTCGCTCCATGCTGCCCCTCGTCACCATCCTGCCCCCCTGCTCAATCCTGCCACCCTGCTCCATCCTGCCATCCCGGCAGTTAGCGGTCATGTGACCAATGAGCTGATCGGTTTCCCAGGCAGCGACAGGTCCTAAAGGCCTGTATGACCTAGAAGACGGAAGTGGAGTGAGCCTGCGGACAGGTGAGTATCCTCACTGAGGATTTTTTTATTTTTACTTACTGTGGAGGAGCCACGAGGAGCAGGGGGGCGGCGGGAAGCAGAGTTTCGCCATATTCCATAGCGCTGCTATACATGTGCTGTAATGTACCGCCATATACTATAGTGCTGCTATACATGTGCTGTAATGTACCCCATATACTATAGTGCTGCTATACATGTATTATAAAATACCACATATACTATAGTGCTGCTATACATCTACTGTAATGTACCGCCATATACTATAGTGCTGGTATACATGTACTAAGATATTCCGCCATGTACTATAATATACCGCCATATACTATAGCGCTGCTACACATGTGCTGTAATATACCGCCATACACCATTGCGCTGCTATACATATACTGTAATGTACCGCCATATACTATATGCTGCTATAATGTACTGTAATGTACCGCCATATACTATAGTTGCTATACATGTACTATAATGTACTGCCATATACTATAGTGCTGCTATACATGTGCTGTAATGTACTGCCATATACTATAGTGCTGCTATACATGTACTATAATGTACCACCATATACTATAGTGCTGCTATACATGTACTATAATGTTCTGCCATATACTATAGTGCTGCTATACATGTACTGTAATGTACCGCCATATACTATAGTGCTGCTATATATGTACTATAATGTACTGCCATATACTATAGTGCTGCTATACATGTGCTGTAATGTACTGCCATATACTATAGTGCTGCTATACATGTACTATAATGTACCACCATATACTATAGTGCTGCTATACATGTACTATAATGTTCTGCCATATACTATAGTGCTGCTATACTTACTGTAATGTACGCATATACTATAGTCGTATCTTACGTAATGTCCCATATACTATAGTGCTGCTATACATGTACTATAATGTATCGCCATATACTATAGTGCTGCTAAACATGTACTATAATGTACCGCCATATACTATAGTGCTGCTATACATGTACTATAATGTACCGCCATATACTATAGTGCTGCTATACATCTACTGTAATGTACTGCCATATACTATAGTGCTGGTATACATGCACTAAGATATTCCGCCATATACTATAGTGCTGCTTTACATGTACTATAATGTACTGCTATATACTATAGTGCTGCTATACATCTACTGTATACATGTGCTGTAATGTATCACCATATACTATATTGCTGCTATACATGTGCTGTAATGTACCACCATATACCATAGCGCTGCTATATATATATATATATATATATATATATATATATATATAATATGTAGTTCACTCACGTTAACTGAACAAGTTCTGTCAGTCACAGTATGTCATTCTAGAATATAGAATACCCTATGCGTTAGAATCGGGCCACCATCTAGTACTCATATATTTGGGTGTGTTACTCCCTCATTGTTACTCAGATAGTGGAATACATATTTCATAGCCCTTTACAATGACAGCTACAATGTGCCCATTAGGATGTATGGCATTACCCTCCTTTTCCTCCTCCTCCAACACCACCTTCATGTCATTCTGTGGCCCTCAAATCAAGCTTTCAGAGGGCCAGCAGGTGTAAGGTAACCTGAGTTTTGTGTGGGGATTTAGATGGCCCTGTACCATATCTTTAGCAGGACCGCTCTTACTCAGACATTTAGGCGGTCCCTCCCTCATTGTTACTCAAATAGTGGAATACATATTCCATAGCACCATACAATGACATCTACAATATGCCTGTTGGTATATTGGGCTTTACCATTGTCCTCCAACACCACTTCCATGTCATAGCACTTTACAATGGAAGCTTCAATGTGTCCATTAGAAAGTATGGCCTTACCCCCCTGCTCCTCCTCCAACACCACCTTCATGCCATTCTGCGGCCCTCAAATCAAGCTCTCAGATGACCAGCAGGTGTACAGAAACCTGAGTTTTGTAAGTGTGGCACCCCAGGGTTAATGTGCCACAGTAACATCACCATAGAGGGTTAACTTCCCACACAACCCACAACACTACACTAGCGCCTCCAGGCCAGAAGGGGGAGCTAAAGCTGCTTCTCTATATATTCTGGTGTGGAGAGGAAGTGGCAGTTAGTTCAGTGTGGAGCAGCACTGAGGAAGAAAGGACCTGGGTGTCAAAGAGCTGTGTTAGGCTCATCCCACGGTCCACTGTCCACTTCCAGGCTGGCCAAGGTCTGAGGAAAGGAGTAGGAGAAGCTGAGGAACACACCTGGGAGTCTGAGTTCCCTGAGACTCACCCCAGAGAAGCGCACAGAACGGATACCGGATCCGATGCTGTGCCTGACACAAACATCACAGTGAACACCGGATTAGTGAAGGTCCCACATCTTCACTGTACCACAGCGAAGCAACACGGCGGGGTCAGGAACACGGAATAAGACTCAAGTTGACTAGCAAGTTGGTACTCGTGAGGGGAGAAAGGGACGGCAGCTTAGCTAAAGCAGCAGCAGGGTCACACACACAGCGCAAGAATAGGGAGCCAAGGACCCGGTCAGGGTGGGAGCAACCCGGCCCCTGTACAGACTCCGTGGACAGTACTTGCTGAATGCCATCTACAGTAAAGGACTTGGAAAACTACAAAACCGTGAGCCTGTGTAATCCTTGTGAACCTTGTTCTCCCTCACAAACTGTCATCACCACTACTGCCCCGGGGACCAGTCTCTGCCTGTGAAGAGCTGTTACATTACAGGCTGCCATCCATCATCCTCGGGGTTCTGCAGCAGCGGTGGTCACCCTGACCACATACCATGGGTGGCATCATGACTGTACCCCTGTAAATACCCCCCTTTACTTGTGGGCTTGGGACATGGTCCGGACAAAGACTGCCGTGATAACCCCCGTGATACCCCGGTCCGGTACCGAGTACCCCGTCCCAGTGGGCTCCACATAAGTGCTTCAGGGGGCCCTTGACCACATGTTTTGGAGGGACTGCTCTCACTCATATATTTGAGTGGTCCCTCCCTCATTGTTACTCAGATTGTGGAATACATATGCAATAGCACTTTACAATGCCAGCTACAACATGCCCATTGGTATGTTGGGCTTTACCTTTCTCCTCCTCCATCACAAGAGCCTCAGTTGGCCCTGTACCATACACTTGGGAGGGCCCTCCTGTATACATTGGGGAGGGTACTCACTCATTTGGGAGGTCCCTCAGCAGGCTCTCTACAATTACTTAGGTAGGGTGCAGGAATTCCATTGTTCTACAGTTGGGCAATGGCCCTATTTTTGCTATGCCCCACTAGCAAGAACAACAGCATAAGAAAAGCCATGGTTGATGCCACTGAAGATCATCTATACGTTTGGGAGGGCCACAATGAGCCCTATACCATACATTTGCATTTAAAATGAAAACCCTCACCACAGTCTCATTACACAGACTATTTTTTGCTACAGCTGCTGCCTTATGAGATTGTATTTCATGACAGCTATACTCTATATATGGAAAATGTATTAACTTCAGTTCTTATTTCTCCAAGGAGGAATTCTAACATTGTGATCATCTATAAACACTGGCAAGCCATACAGCAGAGAGTATTCTTAGGTGCCTCAGTTGGACCTGTACCATACATTTGGGAGGACCCTCCTCTACTACATTTGAGAGTACCTTTGCTTATTCATATTGGAGTTCCCTTACTCACACATGTTACTATACATGTCAGGCTGCAACTTAAATAGGTCTCTGGAGCATATTACCCTATTTCTCAGACCTAGAAGAAATGTCATAAAAATGGAACTTACAGCAACCATCAAAATTTTGGACAACATTCAAGGAAAACATCAATTCAGAGAAAAAAAAGACCATCTCATTTCAGTTCCTGAACAACCCAGGAATGTTTTTCTGCAAGCAACAGTCAGTGTAAATTGCTATTCAATGTGTATCTCCTATCTAGAAACAATGTGGAACTACACATACAGTGGGAAAAAAGTATTTAGTCAGCCACTAATTGTGCAAGTACTCCCACTTAAAAAGTAGAGAGGCCTGTTGACATCGTAGGTAGACCTCAACTATGAGAGGAAAAAATGAGAAACAAATCCTGAAAATCACATTGATTTGGAAATATTTTTTTTCAAATTTTGGTGGAAAATAAGCATTTGGTCAATAACAAAAATTCATCTCAATACTTTGTTATATAGCCTTTATTGGCATTGACAGAGATCAAACGTTTCTGCAAGTTTTCACAAGGTTGGAACACACTGTTGCTGGTATGTTGGCCCATTCTTTTCATGCAGATGATCCTTCAATAAACAAATTTTATGGCTATTAAGCATTGTGTTTTATAGTCCTACCGCTACAAATGTGAATGCAATGTTTTCCATCGAAGGCCCTGGTCTCTTCCTGCATGTATGACACAGCTCCCAGGGCAAATTTTTGGAAACACTATTACCATTATGCATTGGACTGATTACTAGACTAGTCCTACTGCTACCAATGTGCTACCAATGTGAATGTAATGTTTTAGATGGAAGCCCTTGTCACAGTCTCTTCCTGCATGACACAGCCCACAGTTCTAATTTTTTGAAAGCCGGAAGAGATTTCAATGGGTCTGCAGCGTTCTCCTGTGCTATCAAGCGCAGAACACTGCGGACCCATTGACACCAATGCATTTTTTGTGCGCTTGGGGAAGCTTGTGGATTTTCCAAGGTCTCCGAGCGCACAAAAAATGCAACATGCTGCGTCCCGGGTGTGGACGGGAGACCCGGAGGGAGCAGATATCTTCCACATCCGCACCCGAATGCAGCAAACCCAGGCACTATGCGTTCCTATGTTAAACATAGGAACGCAGTGCGCATGCGTTTGACTGCGTATGGGAACGCAGCATAGCTGTGTTCACATACGCAAATGTGATGTCACAGGAGATCACCGACGGCCACCGGGTGATCAGCTGAGCCTCTCATGATCTCCTCTTCCCCGCCGCCGGTAATCTCTTAGCGGTGTCGGCGGGGTTAAACAGCTGATGTGACAGGTGTTTGAATCTTCCCGCGCCAACATCTCCTCTCGATGTCGGTGGGGGAGATTCAAACAGCTGTCACATCAGCTGTTTAACCCGATGACACGTCCCGGAGCTTACCGGCGGCCGGGAGGAGGAGATCTCCACCGCGATCTCCGCCTCCAGCCCGCCCCCGGACACCGCCAATTGGCTGCCCAGGCTCCACAGTGATGTGTCCGCAGGTAGACATTCTCCGCTGCGGACACATTAGACCCTGGGTTTCACTGCGTTTGTGTCTGCATGCCATCAGCATGCAGACACAAACGCAAATGTGAAGGTAGCCGTAGTGGCCTAGAATGCTTGGACCTCACCATGCTGAGAATTCCAGCCCCCAATTGCCTGGGTTACCTTGGATGGCAAAGAAAAATTATTTATTTAAATAGCTTAAAAAAATAGAACTCCTTTGTATTTATTATTGTCAGCAAATGTAACACCAGGCAGCGGGGGTTGGCAGCAAGTAGCTGCTTGGTTTACCTGCACTGGCAATGGAAAATCCTGGAAAGCACTACACATTTTTTTACCAGGTAATTAAACACTTAATTAATAAAAAAAACCACAGAAACAGGCTTTTAAGTAGAAACACATTTATTTACATACACTGGTAGATAGCACAGAGAGAAGAGAGACAGTGGACAGGAGAGAGACCGCACAGGGGAGAGACGGACTCCATCCCCAGCGCCACAGAGCCTGTCCCCATTGTGATGTCACCGCCCTCCCGATGCGGTAGCATTGGGCCTACATCTAGTATTAAATAAATACCAGTTTGAGACATCTAGATCAGGAGAGCAGACTGTCAGTCATTACATGTCTTACTGATAATGCCCCCTTTTAATTAAGTAGCTCTAGAAACAGATTCTCAGGGAGATTTGTGTCTAGCCCAAAGATCTTAATTGAAGCTAGGAATTGGTGCTTCTAATAAATGCACCACTTTCTGGGCTGGCTGCTGTTCTATACCGTGGAAGGGGACCCAATAACGATGGGCCCCCATCACGCTGAGAATACCAGCCCTCATTTGCCTTATTTTACCTTGGCTGGCAATAATAAAAATAGAGCGAAGCCCACACATTTTTTTTGCCAGCTAAGGTAAAACTAGGCAGCTGTCCACTTTATCTGTACTGAGACTGAAAACCACAGCAAAGCCCTATGCATTTTTTTTTTGCATTATTTATTTAATTAATACACTGATTGCAGGTTGGTTGCCTTACATTAATGTGTATGGTAACCAAGCACAGACACTGTACTGATTGTGCTAAAGCAGTCAGATTGCAACAGCGAATCACAAACATTCTCACAGAAAGTGAGCGTCTGTAATTGGATGTTGCCGGTTAGTGAATATGCAGGAAGCTTAATGAGTGGCCATGGAAGCAAGCAGCGGCATACTGGTAAAATTAATCTATCTATCCTACCATCTATCCACAGTGGTAATCAAAATTAGAGAACAACACAATTTTCTTAATGTCAAGGTCATTGTGTTGTCCTATGTGAAAATATCGTAACATGAGTAAAGCAGTATTTTAAGCTTATTTCATAAATTAAATATATTCTAAAGCACAGAATAAAAATGTAAATGAGATAAATGAAACAGAACACTAATCAAAACTAGAGAACACTTTCAGATACCTGAAATTTTTTTGGGGGTTAAACTATTAACTGGTGCTAATTTCCTTAATTATCTGACAAATCTAATTTAACTGGTAGCCTAACTTTCTAGTTTGCAATCACTTTGCAAAAATGGTGTGCCATTCTAAAGTGACTGATAGGGGTTACTCTAACAGCCATAGCAACAGATGTTCATCTTTCCAAGTGTGTGATATCTAGAATATTGCATCTTTACATCACAAACTGTTTCAAGTCCCCCAAGAAGGCTGGTTGCCCTCCAAAGACTAATGCAAGACAGGACAGAATAATGTGGAAACTGGAATAGCTCGCCAGTTCAGCACTGAACAGAGTAAGGATCTGTCTCGTCATACATTGTCACGATGTTTAAGAGCATTTGGACTGAAAACCTACTCTGCAGTGGCCAAACCTCTCATTAGCATAAAGAAACAAAAGGCTAGACTCAACTTTGGTGGCAGCATGTTGTATGCACAGAGAAGAAGTGGCCTATAGTTCATTTTAGTGATAAAAGCAAATTTAATTTATTTGGACCTGATGGGAAACATTATGTTTGTTGACATCTGGGAAAAGACTGAACTCAAAGTGTAAAGAAGTCAGTGAAAGGTGGTGGAGGAAGTGTCATGGTTTTGGGAATGTTTTCTGCTGCAGGGGTTGGACCTCTCATACAGCTACATAGCAGAGTGAAAGTAAGTGTGTATTAGAACTTTCTTTAACAACATGGGGCTCCTTACTTGTGTCCAGCACTCAATCAGCCAGAAATGTTCGTGCAGGACACACAGCAAAATGGGTAAAGCAGTTCCTTGAAACAAACATTGAAACAATAAAATGTCCAGTCCAGAGTTCTGATCTAAATCCAATAGAAAACCTCTGGAAAGTCCTTGGTTACCACGTTATGGCCAAGAAACCCACAACCATCACAGGACTGTGTAAGAGACTGGAAGAAGAGTGGACCAAAATCACACCAGAGCAGTATGAGAGACTAGTGATGTCCTGAGGCTGCAGATGTGCTGAAGTCATTCAAAGCAAAGGCCTGCACACTTTTTACTGATTGGTGTTGTATCCTTCAGAAAATGTAGTTATAATCTTTCTCTGTGCTACAGTTATTGCTGTTCTCTAATTATGATCATCACGTTTTGTGTAAAATAAAGGTTTTAAATTGATAAAGTTTTATTATTTTGAAAAACTATTCTAGTGGCATGGTGTACCCTTTACACAAAAAGCGTGAAATGTTCAACAATGTAGACTACATTTTGTCTGAAAAAAAAATCTATCTATCTATCTATCTATCTACAGTTGTGCTCAAAAGTTGAAATACCCTGATTAAATACCAGATTTTTTGCTTTCTTAGCCTTTTTTCAGAGAATATGAATTATAACACAAAAATTTTTTTTTCTATTCATGGTTGGTAGTTGGGTGAAGCCATTTATTGTCAAACTACTGTGTCACCTCTTTTTAAATCATGATGACAACCAAAAACATCCAAATGACCCTGATGTAAATATTCACACACCCGAGTTTTTAATACTATGTATTGCCCCCTCTAACATCAACAAGAGCTTGAAGTCTTTTGTGGTAGTTGTGGATGAGGCTCTTCATTTTTTAAGATGGTAAAGCTGCCCATTCTCCATGGCATTAAAGCCTCCAGTTCCTGTAAAATCCTTGGCTTTCGTGCATGTGCTCCGTGCTTCAGTTCTTCCCAGAGAGATCCAATGATATTGAGGTCAGGAGACTGTGATGGCCACTCCAGAACATTCACTTTGTTCTGCTGTAGCCAATCACAGGTCGACTTGGCCTTGTGCTTTTAATCATTGTAATGTTGGAACATCCAAGTACATTCCATGTGCAGCTTCCAGGCTAATGAGTGCAAATTTGCCTCAGTATTTGCTGATAAAGTGCTGCATTCATCTTTCCTTCAACTTCAACCAAGTTTCCTGGGCCTTTGTAGCTTACACATCCCCACATCATCAGCGATCCACCTGCATGCTTTACAGTAGGAATGGTGTTCTTTTCATCATAGGCCATGTTG
>JARQOC010000001.1:257426927-257559362 GCA_033576535.1 Allobates femoralis | reverse complement strand
TTTGCTTATGTACTTTCTTAGCAGTTTTGCAATTTTCCTCATCCAAATTTACATTAGCTTTATACATTAGCCATTATGCTAGATCTTATACTTGTATCTTGTAGTGTGTAGTGTGCAGCGGATTATATATATATACCTTTATCTTTCAACCTGTAGAATTTAATGGAGCTTTAAAACAATGTTTTAAGCTCCCTTGAGTTTGCAGGTGTTGGGACATCTGCAGGGCCTGTATTTTTGGAATAGTGCCAGATGCGTCAACCACTGTGAAGTTCAGGAACTTTACAATTTCCTTTAAACATCCATTTAAGAGAGCTTTGTATTTTATTTTTTAATCATATTTTGTTTATAATTTTTTATTCTTATTATTTATTATTATTCTAATTATTTTTTAATTATTATTCTAATTATTTTTTAATTATTATTTTTTTTTTTAGAAAGCAATCTCGTTGTTTCCTTTCTTTATATATGTTAGAATAGAGATGAGTGAACATTTTGAAGCTCAGAAGTTCAGATCCACCTAAAAGAGGCACAAAAGCTGGCAAAAAAAGTTCAAATTAGGGACAGACACCAGGAAAACTGCTGTCTATTCCCCGAAGTTACAATTTTCATCATTATGTATTATGGATGCACGGGACAAGGCCTGGCCCAGTATTTCAAGCTTGAGGTGTAGGCATGGTGCTCAGAGAGCCCTGCTAAATTCAGAAAACAGACAAGAAGGAGACCCCAAGAAGAGTCTCCACATTTCAAAAAATTGAAGCCAGGTACCGCCAAAGTGGCATCAATCGACTCAGAATAAAAACTGTAGAATGGCAAGATGAATTCTGTGTGCTGAAAACGACAACTACTGTGCTCACACTGCCACTGGGGTGGAAAAGTCATTGCAAATGTTACTCGTTTGCTCATCAGTTCAGCTCTAATCAAGGTATGCATCTCCAAATATTAAAGGGGTGTTCTGAAGTTGTCTATTAATTAGCTCAGAGCTGTGTAGTCTCCCTTTATCCTGGTTGTTGGAGGTGGGCACTTCTTGACTGAAAGTTTTGATCAGTTTCCTTGTGTTACTGACATAGTTCTGAAGTGTACATTGTTATCACTATATTTGCATAAAGAAATAACAGTGTCTTTAAAGAAGCACATGGTTTTCATGCCTGGGCAAGGGAAGGTCCAAGCAATAGGAAGAAGGGATGTGGAGTCACCACATAACACTCACGAGAGGCTGGACACTGCACTCTGTAATGTCCCTATATGGGTCCTTACTACCGTTGCCGTCACGTGCCTACTCCCTCGCTGGCCTTGAACTAACCATGACTAGTGTGCAGATCAGCAAGACCCTAGTCTCACTACTACAAAAAGATAACACAAAGAGGGTAAGGCAAATAGATGGGAAAATACACAACAAACTGTACTCTTCAGCTGCTCTAACATTCTGATTGAATAGGTCAGGATTGAGCAGGAGGGGTAAGGTTCATGGAAAGTAATACAATTTAATTTAAAAAAATCCAAAGAAGTACGCAGACCTTTTCATTTAACAAAGAAGAACCCCGCCACCACAGGAGAAGAGAAAGGTCTAATGTGTCCCTTAGCAAAACTCTCAGATCTAATTTTTCATATCTTGCCTTTCAGGGGCAGAAAGATTATATAATCTGGTTTTGGGAAGTTCTGCTCTGGGGAGCAGGTTAACAGGACAATAATATGCACGATGTGGAGGCTGTTCCTGACATGCCAATTCTGAAAAGATTTCCACAAAATCAAACAGAAAAGAGGGTACAGTTTTGGTGGAGAGATTAGAGATAAAAGTACAGTTGCACTTATTCTTACAGGAATTACTCTACCTATGTCCCTAGACAGCTAGTCAAGCACGGGATTGTGCAAAACCAACAATGGAAGGCCCAGAACAATGGAAGTAAGGAGAAATTCCAAGTTAAAGCAAGAAAAGGGCTAATTGTGAAGAGCCCCTATGTGAAGGTTCACATTATGCACAACCTGTGTAAAACTTCCTTGACCTAGAGGGTCTGAGTCGATAGCATATATGGTGATTAGCCTAGCGAACTCACTACAGAAGAGACTATGGGTCTGAACGAATCGAGAATCCCCCATAATTTCTCCTACCCCACTATCTAACAAGACAGAAATGGTCTCAGTTTTCAGAACAAAAAAAGTACATGTGGAGGAAATATGCACACACAGGTTGTAGTACTCCACACAACCTGGGATCAGAAGTTTTTTCGATGATCTTTTCAGTTTATGTATAGCAGGACAGACACCAATAAAATGACCTTTACAACCACAGAAGAAACACCTGCTTAAGATCCAGACTGACGAGAAGCCCCACTAACTGCATGGGGTTACCAACACTTACAGAAGGAACATCTATCTTCAGGGAAACAACAGAGGGTGGGGGCATTGCAGGCTTATCTTTGAGGCGTCTAATAATCCTAACGGCAAGGGCCATAAACACTAATGACTCAAGAGTTTCATAATGTCCCAATGCATCGTTCAATCTCTTTGACAGACCTTGACAAAGATAGCTTAAAAGAGCGGGGTCATTCTTGGTGTCAACCATCCGCCGTAACTGAGTGTCGAACAGGAGTGAAAGGCATTGTTCACACATATCAGCTTTTTTAACCTCCTCTGCGTTTTTTGAGGTGTTAAAAAAAACGCAGGTGTGTTAACGCAGGGTGCAATTGAGTGTACAAGCGTTTTTCAGCTCCACTTCCGTTTTTTTCACCCAGTGCAAAAAACGCTGCATGCAGCGTTTTTTGGGGGCTGGAAAAAAATGCAGGGGTTGCTCCAAAAATACATGATTTTAACAAGGGGCCCTATGGGAAACACATGCGTTAACTCAGGACACATATAGGCACCTGCGTTAACGCTAGCGTTTTTAAAAGGCTAATTGAGGCACCCTGGGTTAATGCTAGCGTTTTTGCCTGCGTTTTTGATGAAAAAATGACAAAGTCCAAAAAGGATTCTAATCCTTTCAGACACACAAGGGACATTTTTTGGCACTCTTAAAAAATGCATGTGGTTTTTGGAGTGCTAAAAAAAATGCAAATTGTGTGTGAACAAGGCCAAAATGTCCAGCAGGACACCATTACTATTATGTAGTAGAGGTAGAATATATCCATCCTCTACAGATTAATGTGCATCCACATAAAGTGCTCCCATACAAATCTTTGGGCCGTTTCACATCTGTGCTCCAGTGTGTTTGGCAGCATTGCGCTAACGCAGGTGGTAGCACAGTGCAAGCGCATCGGAGTGCAAATGACGTGCATTGCGCTAACGCCATTATTACCTTGTATGGGCGAGTGCAGTCAAATGGAACCCGGAAGCGCAAGTGTGAAAGTGGCTGTGTCACAGTGCATGCGCTAGTCTGGACACATCGGAAACTTGTCATGCAACGTTTCCGGTGCGTCCGGACTAGTGCATTCGCTGTGACACAGCTGCTTTCATACTTACGCTTCCGGATTCCATTTGACTGCGCTCGCCCATACAAGGTAATGGCAGCGTTAGCGCAATGCATGTTATTTACACTCCGATGCGCCTGCACTGCGCTACCACCTGTGCTAGCGTAATGCTGCCAAACGCACCGGAGTGCAGATGTAAACATGTGAGTGCATCTGTCTATTCTGACAAAAGAATAGAGTCAAAAATGTAAACACCGCAGAAAAGAAGAACAAAGCCCATTTGTACACTGATTGTCTCATTGTACTGAAAAGTTCTATCAGAGGCAAAACCAGGAATCAAACAGAAGCCCTGGATGGAAATCATGAAAGAACTACTAAACTCTGTGTGAATCTAGCCTTTGAGTCACTTTCTAACTGAGGTATTTATGTTCATGTGGTTGCTGTAAAAATAATCCTTTCTAACAGCTTGTATAGTTTCCAATATAATTTACAGGTAACAGAATAAAGACAAACAATCTAGAAATAGATATATACCGGTATGTTCCAGTATAGATGATATTGTCGCCATTTAGCATGGGACATATAATGGCGGGTTTACACGCCGCGATATCAGAGTCCAACTCCGATCCAACTCCGACAAAAAGTCACGTGGTTCGCGAGTTGGACCCGATATCGGGCGCGCGTTGTACGGTTTGAACGATGCCAATATCGGGGTTGAATGAGCATGCTCTTCAACCGCCCGATATTGCATGGCCGTTGTAGCAGCATCGTAGCGTGTAACAGCACAACTACGATGTGTACTCGAAACTCACCCATTAACTCCCATGTTAAATGGTCGTTACTGGGTTGGTGGGCGTACACATCGTAGTGCCGTTGTTTCCCGATATCGCAGCGTGTAAACCGCCGATGCGATATCGGGAAAAGCGCTCAGAAAATGCGCGCTCCCGTGCCGTTGCCTACGATATCGCCACGATATCGGGACGTGTAAACCCACCATTAAACGTATATAGGTATTTTCTTGGACAAGCGTTGTAACCTCATCATTGGTCAACTTATCATTTGGCATTTACATATATTCTTCCTATTGGTTGAATATTAACACCCTTTGCACACTGCTAATGGTCCCTTTACACGCAGCCACAGGAAGGTAGAAACCGGCAGGCATCGGACACAATTGTGCCTGTTGCCTTGAAAAGACCTCGATGTGGCGGCGTGTAATTCAGGACTTTCCTTCCTTCAGGGAAGACACAAGAAGGAAAGTCCTGAATTACACGCCGCCACATCGTGGTCTTTTCAAGGCAACAGGCACAATTGTGTCCGATGCCTGCCGGTTTCTACCTTCCTGTGGCCGCGTGTAAAGTGACCATTAGTGTTATTCTCAAATTCCAATTTTTCCTTAAGTTTTGATTCTAACAAAGAAAATCCAGTACTTATCTAACATAAACATAAGATCCTTTCTCTGGCTGGCACTAAGAGGGAATACAGTACAAATTCCTAGACAAAGATAATATGGAGGTTTCATTTAACAAAATGGACTCTAAATATAATTAAATGAATCCTGCTATCACAATGAACATTAAAACAAAGTGATATATTTACTTTACCATACCTGATGCCTTGGAAAATAATTTCTCTTTCAGCTGAATTTGTATAAATATCCCATTCCTGCACCTGCACGCCATCATGTTCTTAGTTTTGACATTTTGTGTTAACTTTTCCCTTACAGAGATAATTCCAAGAGTTTCAGGAAGTTATTTTTGTCCCAAATCCTAATCAACCATGGGATGTTCATTTTCACATCTGTAGCTTTAAACACAGTGTTCTGACTTCCCCAGGTGTTCTTGTCTCTAAATAGCTTTATAAAGAAGTTTATAAGGACTATTTAACTTTCAAATTTCTTAAAACCTACACTGGAAATGGGTAACTTGTCTCTTTCTGCACCTTGTGTTGTGTGTAAGGCTGCCTTCACACTTGCGCTTGTGTCTGCATGCGGAGGGCATGCAGACGCAAACACAGGCAAATGCAGCCCATACTAATGTGAACGCAGCGGAGAATCTCCGAATGTGTTCACATAAGTATGGTGCCCGGGCAGCCAATCAGCTGTCTCTAGGGGCGGCCGGGAGGAGGAGATCAGCGGCAGAGATCTCCTCCTCCCAGCACAGCTGATCTCCCGCCAGTGTCAGCGGGGAGATACAGCTGATCTGACAGCTGTTTAAATCTCCCGCCCTGACATCACCTATTCGGTGTCAGCGCGGGAGATTTAAACAGCTGTCAGATCAGCTGTTTCTCCCCGCTGACACCGGCGGGAGATCAGCTGTGGCTCTGCATGATCTCCCGGTGGCCGCCGGTGATCACTGGCGGCCACCGGGAGAGATTTCAGTGAGATCCGCAGCGTTCTCCTGCGCTGTCATGAGGAGGACACTGCAGATCCATTGAGATCCATGCATTTTTTGTGCGCTTGCGGGCGCTTGCGGATAAAACAAGCACCCATGAACCCACAAAAAATGCTGCATGCTGCGTTTGGAGTGTGGTCGGAGGGCGCATAAATTATGCGCATCCGAACGCAAATGCAGCCAAACGCAGCCATACACAGGCACATGCGTTCCCTGTTAAACATAGGAACGCATGTGCACAAGCGTTTGGCTGCGTTTGGTGCGCTGCGCTCCAAACGCAAGAGTGAAGGCACCCTAACTGAATTAGAATGAGGAGTATAGCTAAATGGAACCTGTCAGGACCCCACATGCTACTAGTTTTCAGATATAGGGATAATCTGCAGCTCAAAGGGGTTATCTGGGATACATACTGTATATATATATATACATATATATATATATATATTACAGAGGATATCCGGCATATTTAAAAAAAAAATTGTGCCTAAGCACCAACAGGAAGGTACCTGCACCTACCTGCCTGTTGTTGCCGGCAACAGTCCACGCTATTCACCTCATCCACGACACAGAGCAGTAACACACTACTCCTGCCGGGGACATTGTGGCGGCGTAAACACAGAGCAGAGTGGCTTTTCTGCTCTGCTCTGTGGAAGTGGGTGGGACAGCCGACGTCACGATGATTGACAGCCAGCTCCTCGCTACCTGATTGGGGGAGCCGGTGGTCAATCAGTGTGACATCGGCTCTGACGCTCGTTGACAGAGGGAGGATGCCTCCCATCTGTAGTCGTGTCGTCGGCAGAAGGCGAAATCTCACTGACAGGAGAGGTCTAAGACCTCTCCGGTTGGCGGTAAATGGTGCCTTGCTCAACAAGCAGGTAGGTGCCAGCCACCTGCCTGTTGGTGCTTATGCACAATTTTTTTTTGTTAAATATCCCAGATATAATAGTGTTAAAATGCTGTCTGCCTATTTTACTGAAACTTTATTCCTCCTGGAATCCACTGTCTTTTAGTGAAAGTGTCATGCCCGAAGCAGCTACAGTCAACACTCGCTATGCTGTGAGTGATGGCTGTAAATACGCCCGACTCTTTGACAGACAGCTCACTGTCACATAGACAGCACATATGTATCAAAACAGCAGGTACATGTGACTCACCGTAGCCGGGTCTTCACGTCGCAGGCGTTGCTTCTCACTGTCACGGTTCCGTGCCTGCGGCTGTGGGGCTCGGTGGTCCAGATCAATAACAGTTGGCTGAACAGATAAGGGTAAAAATATTCTTGTCGTGACGCCACCTGCGGGTATTCCGGTGATTTCACTGGCGCTGCTTGGGCCTCCGGGGGATGTACGGCAGCAAGATGGGACGCTCCCACACGGATGAGCGGGACTCCCCGGGGCCAGGGGCTGCACTGAATGTTGTGTGGCAGCTTCGTAGTGCTGCTGTTAGATCCAGGAATAATGCGCAGACACACACAAAGTCTTTTAGGTACCTTTACTGGTGGCAACAGGTACACTCGGACCGGGTGATGAGGTTGACACTCCTGGAGTTTCCACAGCAAGCAGTGTGTAGGCTTCCTTTCTCTATTGTTCTGGTGAGGTCGGGCGGAACTGGGATCCTGCCGGACCGGGTTGTACGTTCGGTGGAACGTGATTCACCTGGGTAAACTGCACTGAGGGCACTGTTAAAGGGGTTCAGCTGCGCGTACTTCTTCTCTGGGCTCTCATCCGTGGGTGCTTCAGGTGAACAGGGGGCTAGACTCCCTGATTGTGGTGCTGGTCTCTCTGTGGTCTATGTGGTGATTCCCACAGCTCGGTCCCAGTAACCGGATTGTTAAAGGGAGTTAGGCTCACTCTTCTGTCCCTGAGAGGTGCTTTTCTCCTGTCCTCTGACCCCAGTTGCAAGGGTCTCTCACTCGCTGGGTGTGCTGGTTTGGGCCTAGTGTGGCTCCAGAAGCAGTGACTGCACACTTCCTGCAGCTCTCTTAGCGTCTGCACACTCTGCTGTTTCCCTCTCCAGGACCCCATTTATAGGGGGAGCTGGCTTAAGGTAACCAGTGGAGCGGCCCCTAGAGGCCTGGGGTGAAACAGGGTGTTCTAAGGTGTTGTTAGTGGTGAGTGTTGCTTGCTGTTTCCACTCCATTTGTGTACCAAGGGTTCTGTGGTGCCCAACAGGGTGCCAGGGTGCCACACATGCTTACTACTTTGAGCGATGACTGTAGCCGTTTATGCCGTGCATTTTGAGTTTTATAGCCAGCAGCTTTTGGGGGGGCTTAAAGTTTACTTTCTTTAGACAACCACACTAAGTAAGGTAGCCAGACAGTATTTTAATGCATATTTACCCTGTATCTGCAGGTTGATAGTGTTTGGAAATATGAGATGTTCCCTTTAAATGGGTACTAGTGTAAATTTAGGCCCTTAGGCCCATCCATTGGCCATTTGAAAAATTCCTAAAGTACAAAAATCATGTTTCTGTCCATAAAATCAAAGCACCACCCACTAGATGTGTCCCTTTTCTCTAATTTGATTAGTATTTTTATTATTATTATTATTATTATTATCAAGTGTCTGCTGTCAAAAGTAAATTGTTTCTAGCACAGATGCTGAGATGGTTAAGATAATTCTTTGTCTTTGTATTCCTGTTCTTCTATTAAACTGTATATAGTCATAACAGAGAGGGAGGCAAGCCACTGAATACTGGGAAGCCCAATGCATTCTAGGAATTAGGTAAAAGAAAGTTCAAGAACTTATGTATTTGGTAAAATGGTGATGAATAACAAAATACCATCTAAAAAAGTGGATGACCAGTTACAGAAAGTGATAACAAGTACAGTTCCTGAAAATACGAGGCTGACACATGCACAAAGCACCTTTTAATTTATTTGTTTCGTGTGAAAAATAGCAGAAACACACCAGTTTTACTCTGGTTTTGAGTAAATGACAGGTGTGTTTTACATGTCAAGTGTCTTAAATTAAAATCCCTTTTGAAATAAAAATGTCATACTTAATTTTTACTGTGTATTAGTAGGCAATTACCGCTAGAAGACAATAGCAAGTCCCATCTTCATAATTTCCAATGCACATATTTACTTGCTAGTAACAAAGACATTATGATAATATATCAAATATATGCAGTAACCCTCAGTCCACTATACCACTGCACGATGATGTATACCCTCACCTACTGTATCCTCAATGCAAAGACATTTTTAGCCAGCTCCCCTGTCGCTTTTGTGCAAGGAAAATAGTACAATTCAGTGTACAGCAACTGAATACTGTATAGTCACCTATTTCTTGTAGACTGTGAGCCTTCACTGGCAGGATCCTCTCTCCACACCTACTGAATCCTCACCCATCCCTTGTAGACTGTGAGCCCTCGTGGCCAGGGTCCTCTCTTCTCACCTACTGTATCCTCATCCATCCCTTGTAGACTGTGAGCCTTCACGGACAGGGTTATCTCTCCACACCTACTATATTCTTACCTATCCCTTGTAGACTGAGAGCCTTCATTGGCAGGGTCCTCTCTCCTCACCTACTGTATCCTCACCCATCCCTTGTAGACTGTGAGCCCTCGTGGCCAGGGTCCTCTCTTCTCACCTACTGTATCCTCATCCATCCCTTGTAGACTGTGAGCCTTCACGGACAGGGTTATCTCTCCACACCTACTATATTCTTATCTATCCCTTGTAGACTGAGAGCCTTCATTGGTAGGGTCCTCTCCCCACACCTCCTATATCCTCACCCATCCCTTATAGACTGTGAGCCCTCGCTGGCAGGGTCCTCTCTCCTCACCTACTGTATCCTCACCCATCTTTTGTAGACTGCGAGCCCTCGCGGGTACTGTCCTCTCTCCTCACCTACTGTATCCTCACCCATCCTTTGTAGACTGTGAAGCCTCGCGGGTAGGGTCCTCTCTCCTCCTATACCTGTCTGTGACTTGTATTGTTCATCATTATTGTACTTGTCTTTATCTAAAGTGCCATGGACTAAATGGCAATATAATAATAAATATAATATTAAATATAAATATCTCCAGGATATAACATGCTTTTTAGCTACAATGTACTACAGTTTACTGGTGCACTGCTTAGTAAATTTGGCATGTTAATGTAAACCTCATCCCTGCTTAAAACTCCCCCCATTTTGTTTAAATGGAAATAGCGTGACATTTGCACTAAATTTTAGGACATTTTGACACCAAAAAACTGGAATCAAAATTTCTCCAAAATGATTTCAAACTAAAACACATGCTCAAAAATAAAACAATTCCAAATACTGTAATAACACTACAAAAAGTAAATACAGTAATATCCAGTTTAAAAAGGTTGTGCAGTTGTCCCCAGTGTGGTAATTAACTTTCTGACTGGTGAGTGTCCCACCACTGCAATCCCAACCAACCGGAAGATCAGAGAATTTTTATTCCCAACATGATGCTTTTATCCCTATTGGGCTGGAAACACACTATCCGACTCACATGCGAGTCTCAGATTAGTCACCCTGAATATCCTCTCCCTTCTGGACTGGAGTGTGATGCTGCACATAACACCAGCAGCTGACACTCCCGTCCAGAGATGGGGGAGGCCGTTCAGGGTCACTTCTCATCTGAGAGACTTGCATTTGAGTCGGATAGTGTGTTTCCAGCCTTACAAAACGGTGCATGAGATTACACGCCCAACTGTTACCTCCGTTTATGCTATATTAAACTGCTCAAGAAAGTTGACCGCAGTGTTTAGCAATCTTATAGGCACTGAATGGAGCAGCAGGTTGAGCCCATGCACTGCTGCTCCATGCCAACAAGGATAAAGGTGCCCCATTCTGCCAATTGGTGTGGGTCCCAGTAATCAGACCCTGACCAATCAATAAGTTATACCTATCTAAGGTATGGGTGATAATTTACTTTCATTAGACTACCCCTTTAAGGTTCATTTGAAGCCAATAACTTAGCACGCAGATATTATTAGCCCATTCTTATATAAAATAGTGCTGGCATTTGTGGAATTCATGGAATAACAGGTAGAAAAGAGCATGGATATAAATGAAAAAAAATCCTCTTCTATTAATGTAAATAATGTCAGTCTTCTTTCAACATGTACTGACAGATTACACGTCCCAATTTTTAGGCTTTCAATAATATTTGAGATATCACACAGAGTCAATTTTCTGCAATACAATGAATTAGCTGATGAAGCACAGTGTAGTTGAAAGTAGACATTCATGCTTCAGAGTACTAGATAATAGCACCCTCTATTTTAAGTAGATTGCCAACTGAACTGTAACATTATTGTTGCTGAAAAGTAGTAATAGCAGATTGTAATAATTAACATTCTACTGTTATCCCTTCTAAGTAGAGTTTTTTTGTATAATAAGTTTATAAAATGTTCTACCTAGAATCGAAAACCAACTATATAGTTTCATAGGCTGAATATGATTTCGTACAAGCCGTCCCCTCTCTTGTTATTGCAGATGATTGAATGCTCATTAGGGATGAGCGAGTCTACTCGCTAGGACTCGTTACTCGGCGATTCTTAAGGGACTCGCTGGACTCGGTAATCGGCGAGTCTTTTAGCGAATACTCGCTCAGTAACGAGTCCAATGCAAGTTAATGGCAATCTTAGTTTTGTCAGAGTTTACTTTCTCTCACTCGCTAGACTCGCTAGACTCGCTCTATCACATCGCTATATAGCTTGAATCTCCCCAAACAGCAGCGAGTCTGAGCGAGTCTACGAGTCCGAATCCTAGCGAGTCTGCGATTCCGAGTCCTGTATTCTCTATTCGGGACTCGCGAATCCAGAATCTTTTATGTTACTAGTCAGCATTGCGTGTTAGGTCAGAAAACTTGTGAAGAAGGACAAGCATCTTAGCCAATCATAGTCAGTAATGCCATAGCAGCTTTGGTTGTGTCAGGACTATGATTGGCTGCTGTCCATCGTGATGCCTATGTCATCTATGACAGGCAAGGCAGTATATAAGGCTTGCCCCCGCCATTTTGGGCACATTCCTGAGAAGAGCTGACCTAGTGCAGGGAGACTTGGAGCAGATCTAGGGACAGTTAGGCAGTGTAGGAGTCACATATAACCCAAAAGTTCTTTTCAGAACTAACAGGACGGAGTGTAGGAGTCAAGATTCCTCACACATAACCCAAAAGTTCTTTTCAGAACTACCAGGACGGAGGATTGCTGTACAGGACTGTAAGGAAGGGGAGATAGGAGCAGCCTTACAGTGAATACAGCACCATCCTCAGAGCTTAGTTCACCCAGCTTTCTGCAGAGCTATAATCCTAAGCTTTTTCTTATTTTTGGCACTAGTCTACCAAATAATTTTGGTGCCATTTTTCCACAAAAAATTTCCTGTGCCAGTGCGTTGCTGTACGGTGTCCTGCCTGCAGCTCGCACGGTTCTTGTAAACTTGCACGCAGCCAGCACCGCAGCCTAATAGTGCCTGGTTCTGCGTACTAAACAATTTTTTCCTGTGCCAGTGCATTGCTGTACGGTGTCCTGCCTGCAGCTCGCACGGTACTTGTAACATTTTACGCAGCCAGCACCGCAGCCTAATAGTGCCTGGTTCTGCGTACTAAACAATTTTTTCCTGTGCCAGTGCGTTGCTGTACGGTGTCCTGCCTGCAGCTCGCACGGTACTTGTAACATTTTACGCAGCCAGCACCGCAGCCTAATAGTGCCTGGTTCTGCGTACTAAACAATTTTTTCCTGTGCCAGTGCGTTGCTGTACGGTGTCCTGCCTGCAGCTCGCACGGTACTTGTAACATTTTACGCAGCCAGCACCGCAGCCTAATAGTGCCTGGTTCTGCGTACTAAACAATTTTTTCCTGTGCCAGTGCGTTGCTGTACGGTGTCCTGCCTGCAGCTCGCACGGTACTTGTAAACTTGCACGCAGCCAGCACCGCAGCCTAACAGTGCCTGGTTCTGCGTACTAAACAATTTTTTCCTGTGCCAGTGCGTTGCTGTACGGTGTCCTGCCTGCAGCTCGCACGGTACTTGTAACATTTTACGCAGCCAGCACCGCAGCCTAATAGTGCCTGGTTCTGCGTACTAAACAATTTTTTCCTGTGCCAGTGCGTTGCTGTACGGTGTCCTGCCTGCAGCTCGCACGGTACTTGTAAACTTGCACGCAGCCAGCACCGCAGCCTATCAGTGCCTGGTTCTGCGTACTAAACAATTTTTTCCTGTGCCAGTGCGTTGCTGTACGGTGTCCTGCCTGCAGCTCGCACGGTACTTGTAACATTTTACGCAGCCAGCACCGCAGCCTAATAGTGCCTGGTTCTGCGTACTAAACAATTTTTTCCTGTGCCAGTGCGTTGCTGTACGGTGTCCTGCCTGCAGTTCGCACGGTACTTGTAAACTTGCACGCAGCCAGCACCGCTGCCTAACAGTGCCTGGTTCTGCGTACTAAACAATTTTTTCCTGTGCCAGTGCGTTGCTGTACGGTGTCCTGCCTGCAGCTCGCACGGTACTTGTAAACTTGCACGCAGCCAGCACCGCAGCCTAACAGTGCCTGGTTCTGCGTACTAAACAATTTTTTCCTGTGCCAGTGCGTTGCTGTACGGTGTCCTGCCTGCAGCTCGTACGGTACTTGTAACATTTTACGCAGCCAGCACCGCAGCCTAATAGTGCCTGGTTCTGCGTACTAAACAATTTTTTCCTGTGCCAGTGCGTTGCTGTACGGTGTCCTGCCTGAAGCTCGCACGGTACTTGTAAACTTGCACGCAGCCAGCACCGCAGCCTAACAGTGCCTGGTTCTGCGTACTAAACAATTTTTTCCTGTGCCAGTGCGTTGCTGTACGGTGTCCTGCCTGCAGCTCGCACGGTACTTGTAAACTTGCACGCAGCCAGCACCGCAGCCTAACAGTGCCTGGTTCTGCGTACTAAACAATTTTTTCCTGTGCCAGTGCGTTGCTGTACGGTGTCCTGCCTGCAGCTCGCACGGTACTTGTAAACTTGCACGCAGCCAGCACCGCAGCCTAACAGTGCCTGGTTCTGCGTACTAAACAATTTTTTCCTGTGCCAGTGCGTTGCTGTACGGTGTCCTGCCTGCAGCTCGCACGGTACTTGTAACATTTTACGCAGCCAGCACCGCAGCCTAATAGTGCCTGGTTCTGCGTACTAAACAATTTTTTCCTGTGCCAGTGCGTTGCTGTACGGTGTCCTGCCTGCAGCTCGCACGGTACTTGTAACATTTTACGCAGCCAGCACCGCAGCCTAATAGTGCCTGGTTCTGCGTACTAAACAATTTTTTCCTGTGCCAGTGCGTTGCTGTACGGTGTCCTGCCTGCAGCTCGCACGGTACTTGTAAACTTGCACGCAGCCAGCACCGCAGCCTAACAGTGCCTGGTTCTGCGTACTAAACAATTTTTTCCTGTGCCAGTGCGTTGCTGTACGGTGTCCTGCCTGCAGCTCGCACGGTACTTGTAACATTTTACGCAGCCAGCACCGCAGCCTAATAGTGCCTGGTTCTGCGTACTAAACAATTTTTTCCTGTGCCAGTGCGTTGCTGTACGGTGTCCTGCCTGCAGCTCGCACGGTACTTGTAAACTTGCACGCAGCCAGCACCGCAGCCTAACAGTGCCTGGTTCTGCGTACTAAACAATTTTTTCCTGTGCCAGTGCGTTGCTGTACGGTGTCCTGCCTGCAGCTCGCACGGTACCTTCCATCTGTCTTAAAATATCTTAGCCTCTAGTGTGTACCTTTCACGAAATAGTACCTGCTACTTGTTTTACAAGCCCCCAGAAAGCCACCAGAAATTATAAAATGTCACCCAAAAAACCAAATCCCAAAAAAAGTGTTGCTAAGGGACAGGGACGAGGTACAGGCATTGGTAGTCGTGGCCAACTATCCACCAGTTCGGGCAGACAGACGAGGATTGATCGATCGTTCCTCCTGTCTAACTTTCCCCGTCAGGAAAGTAAACGAGTATTGAGGCCGGAAGACGAACACCATCTAACGTCTTGGCTGGCAGACAAGACCTCAACAACAGGTTCTTGCAGCACTCAAGGTTCCTTGAGCACTGTGTCTACTGTTGGTACATACCATGCTGGGTCATCTAATCCACAACCTCTTCACAGTTCCTCAGACCAACAGCAGCCCCATGAAAATGTTGACACAGACATGGGTCACTCAGATGACTTATTTGGTACATATAATCCTTTACATGAATCCGGTTTGCCAGACTCCGTAGTAGATGAGATACTTGATGAAGAATTGTCCAATCATGGACAAGTTTTAGAGACACCCGGCCACATGAACGTGTCTTTCAGCAAAGTCTTAGACCGTCTCAGGAGTTAGAGGATGATGATGATGAGACAGTGACACACTTGTCATCTGGGGAGCAAAATCAATCTTGTTATCGGGAAGATTTAGAAGAGGAAGGGGTTGATGATGAGACAACTGATCCCACGTGGAATGTTGCGATGCAGAGCCAGCAGAGCAGCACGGAGGAAGAAAGTGTGTATGTCCCACCAACAAAGGCACCAAGGCCTACTCCTCCCACCAGAACTGAAAGAGTCACCACTGTTGCCCAAAATGTGTCCACTGTGGCTCAAAATTTGTCAACTGTTGGACAAAATGTCTCAAATGTGGGCCTGAGTAATCCCTCAGGGAGTACAGTCAAGCCTAGAGGTTGGTCAGCCACTGTGTGGAAATTTTTTAAAGATGGGCCTTCTCAAGAAAATGTGGTCATCTGTACCATCTGCCATGCAAGGCTAAGCAGAGGCCACGGGAAAGGAAACCAGAGCACCAGCAGTATGCGGAAGCACATGGCTGGTCAGCACCCTATTCAGTGGTCAAAAGTGCAGCCTTCCACAACAGTGTCATCTGACCCAAAGACTGCCACGGTAACTCAGATCCGTCCGTCACAATCAAGTGTTGCTGAAGCTGGTCCAGCTCATATGTACTCATCACAAGCAGCGGTTGCAGAGAGACTGAACATGAGTGCAGACAGTTCTCGGTCAGCAACATCCTTACAGTTATCAGTGACACAGCTGTACGAAAGGAAGCAGAAATACCACTCTTCCCACCCATTAGCCAAAAAAATAAATGCCCAGATAGCTAAGTTGTTAGCAGTCGAGATGTTGCCGTTTAGGCTTGTGGGTACAGACTCTTTCCGTGAGCTTTTGGCTGTGGCAGTACCACGCTACTCGGTTCCAAGCCGCCACTACTTTTCACGTTGTGCCGTCCCCGCGTTACATGAGCATGTCATTAACAACCTCAAGCGTGCCCTCACCAACGCTGTAACCGGGAAAGTACACCTTACTACGGACACGTGGACAAGCAGTTCAGGACAGGGCCGGTACATCTCGCTCACTGCGCATTGGATCAACGTTGTGGAGAGTGTGCCAAACGATGTTAGTGTTACATCAAACATCCTACCCACGCCACGGATAGCTGGCACAACCTCATTCAGGGTCTCTGCATCATCCTATATGTCCACTACACCATCTTCCGCTTCCTCGACCAATCCTCAATTGCCCTCAACATCACGGCCAAGTTGGGAGGTTTGCTGCAGTGCTTCAGCAAGACGCCAACAGGCTCTGCTGAAGCTGATCTGTTTAGGTCACACACCGCACACTGCAGTAGAGCTGTTGAAAGGTCTGAAGCAACAGACAGATGAGTGGCTATCCCCACTCCAACTCCAGACCGGTCTCGTGGTGAGCGACAATGGTCGTAACCTAGTGGCTGCACTAAAGCTCGGAAACCTTGTGCACGTGCCTTGCATGGCTCACGTGCTGAATCTAGTAGTGCAGAAATTCCTGCGTACATACCCAGAGCTATCTGACCTACTGGAGAAGGTGCGTCGAGTTTGTGCACATTTTTGTCATTCGTCAACAGCGGTTGGAAAACTTTCATTGCTTCAAAAGCAATTGAATTTGCCCAACCACAGACTCATTTGTGACATGCCGACACGATGGAACTCTACATTCCATATGTTATCGAGGATCAATGAGCAGCAGAGGGCAATATCCGAGTATCAGTTGCAACATGCCCGTCAGACCGGCAGTCAGCCACGACATATTAGTACAATGGAGTGGGTGTGGATCGCTGACACATCTGAGGTTCTTGATAATTTTGACTACTGCACAAAACTGGTGAGCGGTGATCAGTCCATCATCAGTGTCACTATACCCATGCTGTGTCTGCTGAAAGAATCCCTCATTAATCAGAAAAATGAAGCATTGAGAGCCCAGCAGATGGCTATGGAGCCAGATTTAAACAGCGCAGTACCTAGCCAGCAAAGCCAGTATGACCAGGCAACATTGGCTCCTGAAGAGGAACAGGAGCAAGACGATGAAGAGGATTTATTTTTTGTTGGTGCCGATGTCAACCCAGATGGTACTCACAACCCCAGCTTTGTGTCTGTCCACCATGGGTGGCCTGGAGAGGAGGAGGCGGAGACAGACTTTGCGGATACAATGGGTATTGAACATCGTTCTGAGGACACTGAAGACATGACTCTATGCAGCTTAGGACACATGGCTGACTTCATGTTGACTTGTCTGCTAGAAGACCCACGAGTGATTAACATATTGCACAACGACCTCTACTGGTTGGCCACCTTTCTGGACCCACGTTATAAAGATAAATTCACCTCGCTGCTGTTTCAGTCACCACGTGGCTTGACAATTGACTATTTCAAGAGGGTTCTTGTGGATAATATGCTTCTAATATCACCGTCAGACAACACTCTGCCCATAGTTAGCAACTCTGTGCAACAGCAGCCTTTGGTCGGGGCACAATCATCCACGCTGTCCAGAAGAGATGCTGGAAAGATGTCCGCAAAGTGGGCTATGTTCAATAAGCCATCGAACCTGCAGCGCCATGTTGCTCCAGTAACCATCTCTCGGAGACAGAAACTTACCAACATGGTACAAGAATACTTAAGTGACAGTACCTGCTTCCTGACTGATGCCGCAGTCCCGTTTAATTACTGGGTCTCCAAGCTCCACACTTGGACAGAGCTCTCGTTGTATGCCTTGGAGGTGCTGGCATGCCCTGCAGCTAGTGTGACATCAGAGCGGGTTTTCAGTGCCGCTGGGGGTATCATAACTGATACCAGGACACGTCTTACTCCAGAGAATGCAGACAGGCTTACTCTAATTAAGTTTACTAGGAACTGGATTTCACAAGACTTCTTGAGCCCTGAAGACGACAGTACTCAGAGCTGAAGTGCCACGTTCAACATCAATATGATATAATTAATCATTGTATTATATTGTGTCTTTTTGGTACAAGCAGTATGTACAAGACCAGTAACGATTTGCGTAACCATGTTCCTGCAACCTGGTAATGAGGCTGCTTCATCTTAAACCAACACTATACCTTAACTTCGGTTTCATTAACCATCACAACACCTTTTGACAAGGAAACAACCTTTATTTTCTGTTAGCAAACATTTAAAAGCCCCTTGGGCTAATTTTTGGAGCCACCCTGGCTAACAAGCTTATCATGGCCCTTAGGCCTGCATTTATACCCAATATGCAAAACAGCCCCTTGGGCTAATTTTTGGAGACACCCAGCCTAAGAGGCTTATCATGGCCCTTAGGCCTGCATTTACACTCAAAATACCAAACAGCCCCTTGGGCTAATTTTTGGAGCCACCCAGGCTAACAAGCTTATCATGGCCCTTAGGCCTGCATTTATACCCAAAATGCAAAACAGCCCTTGGGCTAATTTTTGGAAACACCCAGCCTAAGAGGCTTATCATGGCCCTTAGGCCTGCACTTATACCCAAATTTCCAAACAGCCCCTTGGGCAAATTATTTGAGCCACCATGGCTAACAAGCTGATCATGGCCCTTAGGCCTGCATTTATACCCAAAAATGCCAAACAGCCCCTTGGGCAAATTTTTTTAGCCACCCTGGCTAACAAGCTGATCATGGCCCTTAGGCCTGCATTTATACCCAAAATTCAAAACAGCCCCTTGGGCTAATTTTTGGAGACACCCAGCCTAAGAGGCTTATCATGGCCCTTAGGCCTGCATTTACACTCAAAATGCCAAACAGCCCCTTGGGCTAATTTTTGGAGCCACCCAGGCTAACAAGCTTATTATGGCCCTTAGGCCTGCATTTATACCCAAAATGCAAAACAGCCCCTTGGGCTAATTTTTGAAAACACCCAGCCTAAGAGGCTTATCATGGCCCTTAGGCCTGCACTTATACCCAAATTTCCAAACAGCCCCTTGGGCAAATTTTTTGAGCCACCATGGCTAACAAGCTGATCATGGCCCTTAGGCCTGCATTTATACCCAAAATGCCAAACAGCCCCTTGGGCAAATTTTTTTAGCCACCCTGGCTAACAAGCTGATCATGGCCCTTAGGCCTGCATTTATACCCAAAATGCAAAACAGCCCCTTGGGCTAATTTTTGGAGACACCCAGCCTAAGAGGCTTATCATGGCCCTTAGGCCTGCATTTACACTCAAAATGCCAAACAGCCCCTTGGGCTAATTTTTGGAGCCACCCAGGCTAACAAGCTTATCATGGCCCTTAGGCCTGCATTTATACCCAAATTGCCAAACAGCCCCTTGGGCAAATTTTTGGAGCCACCATGACTAACAAGCTGATCATGGCCCTTAGGCCTGCATTTATACCCAAAATGGCAAACAGCCCCTTGGGCTAATTTTTCCAGGCACCAAGCCTATGCCTCCATCGTGGGCATTGCATGTACTATGCTCCTAGTACAAGCAATTATATTGTATGGGCCAAGCACCCTGCTTTCTGAAAAAAATGTATATGAAGCCCCTTGAGCTAATTTTTTTAGGCAACAAGCCTATGCTTGCATCGTGGGCATTGCTTGGACTATCATCCTGCTGGAGCCTGGAGAAAGGTCCCACTGTACGCTCTGTAGAAAACGCGTAGACGCGATGTGTAGCAGGTAGATGTCCCAGCCTCTCACATGTGTGTTCCTAGTCTTGTTGCCATAGCGAGGCATTAAGTAACCCCCTAAACACAGGCACTGTTTATTTGTCAGCAACATTTGTATGTGGAGTCATGATTTTACACTTAGTAACCAAGGTGACTTCATGCTCCATGCGGTCCGTAAAGTACTTGCTAATGATGCTCTCTCTCCCCTGTCCTCAACGCCAAATGTCTCGGGGTAATCCTTGACTCCTCCCTCTCCTTCAAGCCCCACCTCTAGTTCCTAACCAAGTCCCTGTCACTCCAACTCAAAAATATTTCAAGAATTTGCTCGTTACTCAACAATGACACAGCTAAAACACTCATTAATGCCCTCATCATCTCCCGCCTTGACTACTGGAACCTCCTTCGCACAGGCCTCCCTGCCAACTCGCTTGCACCTCTCCAATCTATACTAAACTCTGCTGCCCGACTAATCCATCTGTCCTCACGCTACTCACCTGTCTACACCCTCTCCCAAGCCCTTCACTGGGTCCCCGCCCCACAGAGAGCTCACTTTAAAACACTGATCATGACATTCAAAGCCTTACACAACCTATCCCCACCATACATCTCCGACATGATCTCCCGATACCATCCCTCACGCTACCTGCGTTCATCCCAAGAACTTCTCCGACACTCCCCCCTCATCTCCTCTTCCCACAACCGCATACAGGATTTCTCCCGGGCATCAACCATGCTCTGTAACTCGCTGCCCCACCTCATCACTCACTCGCCTACCCTGGGAACCTTCAAGAAACACCTAAAGACTCACCTCTTCCGACAGGCCTACAACCTGCCATGACACCCCGCTACACGCCCCACGACCGACACCTTCCCCACCCTATTGTATCCCCACCCACCCCTCGTAGAGGGGTCCTCTCCTGTTGTACCTCTACGACCTTATTGTCTATGTTTATTGTACTTCTCCTTGTGTACCTTATCCTCATGTAAAGCGCCATGGAACCTATCGGTGCTATATAAATAAATAATAATTATAATGATGATGACTTTAAGCCCACCCACAAAACAACCTACACATCCATTCCCTGAAAAAAGACAGACACAAAGCAGTTTTTGTAAACTGGGTATTATTCCGCCATAATGGTAAAGATGTCAGAATTTTTTTTTTTTTTTTGTTACAACTTTGTAAACAGTAGGAAAATATAAGAAATAATAACATAAAGAAATTGTGCAATGCACATGAACAAAAAATAAAAAACAAAAAAATAAGGGGTCTACAGCTGGTGGTAGGTTGCGGCATCCTCCGGCCTTGCCAGTAAAGTGACATCATCACCCTGGTCCTGCAAGAGGTCAAGGGCCCCATGAATGGCCTCCGGCAACCCTTGAGGGTGGATCCTCTGGGCAGGTGTGGGGAAAAATGGTAGGTCCCTGTTAGGTGGCCAGTGTGGAAAGGGAGGTACAGGCCTCTGGGGTGGCACATGGCTGTCCCGGGGTGTGGGCCTGTCTTGGAGGTTGGAGTGTCTGAGTTGCCACCCCTCCAAATACTTGAAAACCTCACCTGGGTGGTTTGGTGGGCGACTGGCGTCAAGCACAATCTGTAATGCTGACCTTGCCCGCAGTAGCCTGTCAAATGGAATTACATCCAGGAATGGTATCAGACTGTGGGCAAAGTCAGCATTACTTTGTGCACGCCGTCGATTAGGTGACCCCGGGATCAGACCATGGCTGCTGTGAGGTGGGCATCCAGGTTCCTCCTCTTGCCGGACATGCCCCAAAGCTGGGGTTGGTGCTGGTGGCGGCGGTGGTGGTGGTGTTGGTGCTGGTGGCAGCGGTGGTGATGGTGCTGGTGGCGGCGGTGGTGGTGGTGTTGGTGCTGGTGGCGGCGGCGGTGGTGGTGGTGGTATTCCACCAGCTTGGCCTTGCTCCTCCACTAAAGGGGCTTCAGGGGCCTCCCTTGCCTGTTCAGGCAGCTGTGGTGGTGGACGGTTACCACGTCGCCTGCGGTAGTGAACCTCTCTGTGGGTAAAGGCCAAAAAAGTTTGGTGAATGCATTTGGAAACAAAAACATAGGTCAAACATTAAGTTGCACACTTTTTTGACTCTGTGTATCAGTGTATTCTGAATCAGAAATTTTTTATTATTATTAAAGAATAACTAACTGTACATAACATAAATGAATACGTCACTTTGTTTGCTAATTCCCTAATAATACATAATTTTTCCCCCCTTATTAACCCCCACCCCCCCATCCCATCTAATCTAGACGATCAATAACACCAATGGTTCACATGAAAAAAAGTCCCCCTGACTTCACTGTTAACTTGACATACTTAATTTACCAAACTTTTAGGTTATATCATCTATGTAAACCAGGGAAGGGGTTCAAACGTATACAATATATATATATAATATAATATGTAATATAATACAATCTATATAATAATGACTATTCAGCCACTATCTCCATCCACATCTTTCTCAACCCTCCTCCATGGCTCCCATATCTGTGTATTCTGTGTTTTCATTGTTGACCTTAAGATTTAATTGCAGCCAATAAATTAGGACATTTTGGCTCATGGCTCAACCAATATTCTATGTGTGGGTAGTGTTGGTACTCGATTTTTTGACATTCCATTTGAAATTTAAGCATTTGTCTGCCCAATTACACTGTGCCCTGCCTTAGGCAGGACAGCTATTTAGGCACTTGAAGACACATTAGTGGCCACAAGTATAGCATTTACTTTTTGTTGTAACTTTATGTGGACAAAGCTATAGCCTCACACTTTGAGGCAAACACATTCTTCAGGGTTGTTTGCCATCAGATGGACACAAAAAGACGCAGTGTGGGCGGCCTTGGTTTCAAAGCACATAACCCAGATCTATAGGGCAGGTGAGCAAGACAGGAAATGGAGTCCTGCAGCATAGATGACACATGAGCATTCGGCGTTAGTGGCCTACACTCCTTGTTGCTGCCATGTATGCTAATCAGGAATGTCTCGGTAAATAAAACCCACAAAACATATGGCTTGGATTTTGAAATGACTGTAATGGACATAGAGTATGGGGTTGTTTTTGATCAGCAGGTCACACATCGTTGGTGCCAAACAAGGTGGTATTCCAGATGAACAGTTTTACAATTATTCCAACGGGGCCGAACACAAAGCCGGGAACAGCAAGGGCAAACTTCTTGTTCCCTAAAGTACCTTGGACATAAAAGCCTGTTTCACTGAAAATATGGCCCCTTTAAGTTTGATTTTATACAGCATTAATACACTATGTTTTTCGGAGGATTCTTAATGTGGCCATCAGTTAACAACAAAACAATTAAATTCACATGTGGGCCCTAATATCTACACCATCACCTTGCAGGCCCAAATATACCCATGGGAAAACTGAACCACACATATTTGTAGTGATACAGAGTATGTCCTCTAATGTGTATGACTGTGTCAACAATTTGTGATGGTGTACAAACATTTTAGTGCAAAAGGGGTATATCCTTACAACGTTATTTACCCTAAAAACACCCACAATTAAACGTGTAGGGATGTATGTGGCCCTTATGCAAGTGGAGGGAGGCCATTAGGAACACATACAAATGATGCTTACGACAGGCAAACCAGACAAGGCCACACACCTTAGAGGCCATTGCAGGGAAGAACATGGCTTTGTTCCACAAACATGCCAACAATAATAGCTAATTGTGAGGTCACGGAACATTGTGTCTGCCCACCCTGCTTATTTGTCCCAACGTCAGAATGTGACTATAAATGTGTATGTCCTGGATCATTGCCAAAGGTAATAGAAATCTGTTGCACCATGGCAGAAACAAACCCCAGTGTGGGTATGTAAACCAGCACACTCATTATAGAGCTTCATACGTACATTGTGTGCCCTCGTGGACAGGGTCCTCTCCTCTTGTACCTGTACAACCTGATTGTCTTCCTTTACTGTTTTTTGTAGTTAACCATTATCCTCATGTAAAGTGCCATGGAACCTAATGGCACTATATAAATAAATAATAATAATAGTAGACAACAGTGCTGCAGACACATACCTTGGCATACGGGCCACCGGTCCAAGGAAGGACAGCCGGTCGTAATGTTTGTAGATCAGCTCTGGAGCTGCTCCCGGGTCCCCCTCTGCGATCTGTCGATGTTGTTTGCGATGTTGATCGCGGCAGCTCCTCCAACGTTTTTGAAGATGGTCAACTGTGAAATGATTTCAAACCGGGTTTAGACATGTGTAATATTTGAAACACCAAAAGTATGGGTACAAATCAACAATAACATTTTATTCATGTTGTGTGTGTAATGTGTATACAAGTCACAGTGACACGACAGTGTGGAACATCATCAACAGCATTACGGACATTGAGCTCACGTGGACACTATCACAAATGAGGCAGGACACTTGTCGACGCATCGAGAAGGTAATAGTGCGGGCACCAGACTCTGCTCATTAGTGGTATTAATATACACCCAATCCCCTGGCCGTAAGAGCCAGGAGCACCAGCCCTTAAACTAAGTGTAGTGTTGTGACCCCATCCAAATATAGGCAACCATGCGACGGCGCATGATAACACATTGAGGGTCCTGTATACCCTGCTATGGGGGCCTGTATACCCACGAGGGCCCTGTATACCCACTGCTGGGGGCCCTCTATACCCACTGCTGGGGGGGGCTGTAGACCCACTGAGGGCCCTGTATACAGGGACTGACTGGCACCCTACAGTTTGGGTGCCAGCCCTCCCTCACCGGTCCGACACAGGTGAGGACGGGGGTGGGGGGGGTGATGACTGGCGGCCGCCTCACAGTTACCGCAGCTCCCGCAGTCTCCTAGGGCTCGCTCCCAGCCGCAGCCTCGCGCTCCTCACAGCCGCTCACTCCCGGCCGCAGCCGCGCGCTGATGACGTCATCGCGCGGCCAGGAGCTTGCGGTTCCGGCTGCTGCTTCGGGGTCATGCGCTGCTTCATGCTCCTGCAGCCGCATGACCCGTGCCCCTGCCTGTATACCATAATATGGGGGCATGTATACTCTGCAGGGGGAGCTGTATACTCTGCTGGGGGGCTGTCTACCAGTGATAGCCGCTGTATACGAGGATGGCGGTCAATATGTTTTCACAGTTTTTGGGGGCAAAAATAGGGGGGTCGGCTTATACACAGGTCGGCTTATACACGAGTATATATACAGTAAATCCAATATATTACGGGTGAACTCATTTAACTTACTCATATTGCTCTGTTCATCATGGCCACTCAGATGGAACGCAGGGAACATCACTTGGGCGATCTCTCTCCAGGCAGTAGTCCTCATGATGTTATCCCCATAGTCAGGGTCTGTTGGGAGCCATAGCAGTGGCCGAGCCTCCACCAGAGGAATCAAACGCAGCGTGTTCACAGTGACACGGCCGGCCATGATTGCTCTGGGGAATGGATTGCTCTGTGTGTGCGTCTGTCAGAGCGAGTCGTTTCCTGTTTGCTTTTACAGCATGGTGTGTGCCCGAGAATCGCTTCCCCCTCCCATCATCGGCTCCGAATAAGAGAAAAACCTGCGAGTTTGGACTCGCACACTTTCAGAGACACATCAGCGATTTGTAAATAGCATTATTCGCTATTACTCGGTTCCCTATTCATTAACATTGGACTCGCTAGACTCGCAACGAGTAGCGAGTCCTGGGCTCGGACTCGTGCGGGTCTAGCGATTCCGAGTAATTTAGGACTCGCTCATCCCTAATGCTCATCAATATGTCATTTTCACTGCTTCTCCTAAATGTGACTCCCACCAAATCATCCTTAAAGGGGAACTAAAAATAAAGGAACATTTTAAAAAATAAACAAAAATATATTTAATGTCATCACACTAATTAAAGTCTGATTTCTCACACTAGAAAACTATTTGAATTACGTGTTAAAAACCAAAAAGCAAAAAAAAAAGAAAACACCAGGTTTGTCATTAATTGTCACTACAAAAACTAAATTAAATGTAATCAAAATATCAAAATTGTACCAACAAAACAATAGCCCTCATATTGCCCATCATATAAAAAATAAAAAAGTTAGGAGTCTTAGGGTACTGTCACACGTGGCGATCTCTCGGCGATGCCATAGGCGACGCCGAGGCGTGGCCTGTCGCCGGCGATATCGCCAATGCGTCGCCTAATGTAAATGGGCAACGGCGACACGTCAGAGCGGTTGCCTGGTTTCACAACAGTGCTGTGAAACCAGGCGACCATTCTTGGGCGATGTGTGCTGATCGCCCTGTGTAACATCTCATGAGCGATGTCAAAGGCGACAGCACACATCGCCCATACCATTCCGGTAGGCGTTTCAGGGCGTATTTACTAGCTCTGGCGGTCTGCGTGGATTGGTGTCAGCTCGAGCGTTACGATTGGTTGTCCTGTACCACGGCGCCATATTTGATGATGTCCAAAGGTGTCTCACCCAGGAGCGTACATACTGTACATTGATGTCGCCTGTGTGTTTGCAGCTGTGTGCTAAATAAAGTCCAGAGATATGCCTGCCACAAATGTGTGTTAACAGATCTCACTTGCAATAACAGCCCAACTAAAAGCTGCACGAGCGCTGTAGTTGCGGGCGTCCTGTATGACAAGACGCACAAGCATACAGTGAATACAGTAGCTCATGTGGCGCCTCTGGGCCCCCGACAACATGTGACACATCTCCCGTGCGTTCATTCGCCCGAGCGTTGTCAATCGTTTGGCGCCGCCTTCCTGCTGCTTTCTCCTTCCCCTGCAGAATTGCTAAGATGGCTGCACCAGGAGAGCAGCAGTTTGAGGAGAGCCTGAGCTCCTTGTCCTTGTGGCAACTTGTGACCACAAGGACTATTGGTGCCACCAGCACCACATGCATCCGCGCCTCCACAAACAGTAGGTATTTCGGAGGGTACAGAGGCGGCTGGTGAATCGATTGGGGATTACACGCTCCACAAAGCAGATCAGCAAGAAAATCGCTGATCTGAAGTTTAAAACTCCAGGACGCATCCCCATACTGCGTGCCACGATTGCCCAGATGAGGGGTGAGTAGCCTGACAATACATACAAATCCCTTTCTGTGTAATGAAATACATATGAAGGCCAGCACATGCCACTGTACACCACAACAAATATAGGGCCAATGTTTATGACAGCTTCTTCATTACTCTGCAGCTGCAGGATCATCTTCATGCTTCATCCACATACACCCTATATTCCCCTGTAACCTATATGTCTACTTTACCTAGCCACATATTGTCATATGTGTACCCTACCCACATATGACATAATGTTGGCGTATCCTGTCATTCTTTCAATCACACTCATCCTGACCTAATGAACTTCAAACAGCACTGTGTATTCAGTCCCCACATATCAGGCCATGTTATTCTTGTGACAAAGTATGTTGTTCCCTCAAAAGGTGGCGAAAGAAGGCCGGAAAATCCACCATTCCCTGCGGGAGGACCACCCCAAACACCACCACCACACAGCCAACCCGGATGACCTGGCACACCGCCAGATGTGTCCCCTCCGGACCCCACAGGCGGCCAAGAACGTGTGTGTAATGTCAATATAACTCATATATACTGTGCACTATAGCTGTCTTTCTTTTTTTTACCCCTTAATTTGTATGTAGGGGCCTTTGTTATGGGCTAACAAATACACATATGCTGATCTCATTACAGATAATCAGCCCCTTGAAGAGGTGGACTGGGCAGTAAGCCCTTCCCCATCCCCACCCCCCCAAATGGTGGCTCCCCAGCCCCCTGGTAAGTGCAAACACTTCTATGTCTGATGTGGATGTTCTGTATCCTCTGTAGGTGGCCCATCCCTGCAGGAGCTTGAGGCGTCACGGGACGAGGCGGCCGAAAGACTCGGACAATTGTCCTCTTTAATCGAGCTGTACAAACGGGCCAATCCTAACTGTGCCCCTGACCAAGCCCAGCCAGTTCAAGACTCATAATGTGCTGTCCCAAAATTTTGTAACGTTTTAGATGTTTTCATTGACCACGTTGGTCTTAAGTTTTAATTAAAAATATGTTCTGATAACCATGACTGTTTTTCATTTTTTGGGGTGCATGTATATATATATATATGTATATATTCTTTAGACTTTCCCATGACATTACACAAAGAAGCAGCGTGTTTCGGGTGTGAATTAAAATTCATCCAAAGGTGTGACTCTAATTAACTCAGATGTTGCCAATGAACCTATCAGAAGCTTCCAAACACATGACATCATCATATGAGTAGTTGAAAGGCATAATAATCTTAGTGTATGTAAACTTGTAATGTTGCAGAAAGTAATATAAATGCTTTAAAACATTCTCTTTTATCATTATCATTATAGTCAAAGCCTACCTGCTCCACCAGTCTCAAGTGGATCACAAATAATGGTTGGTGGCAGGGGCGGACTGGCCCAGGTGGCTGGGGGGCAAGTGCCCCCCAGGCTGGTGGAATTGCCCTCATCTAGGGCCGCCCATACTGAAACGGCCCGGCGGCGCTGCTTTGCGGCCGCAGCTGCTTGCACAGCAGCCGACAGTGGACATGCCCGGCAGGAAGCATGGTGAGTGCGGGCTGCGTGATAGCAGCCACAGCCCCCCCCTCCTCAACTGCAAGGGCTGGAACCAGGCCCGCACTGGGCCACCCACTTATGGAGTGCGGGGGCCGCCCGCTCCTCCAGCCTCAGCATTGCTTTAATCTGTCACCGAGCGGCCACGGCATGCAGGGGGCGGGGCCACGGACGCGAAGGGGGCGGGGCCGTTTCCCCAAAGCAGTGCCCTTCTCTCAGCAGTCAGGATAACAGGGGCAGGTCCCAAGCCCTCCCACCATCTTCATCACATTCCTGATCTCTCTCTGAGATGATCATGTGACCCCGGATGCCTCCCCTCCATGTGACATCATCACAGGTCCTACTGGTATATGTGAGTATCATATCTGTGTGTGTCTTTCTGAGTGTTGTTCTGTCTGTCTGGGTGTCGCTATCTGTGTGTTTGACAGTGTCTGTGTGTCTCTCTGTCTCTACACAACACTATACAATATATACAGGTCCACACTACATGCTGTACTAGTGTGCCTATATACTGTGTATATATAGTGTGGAGACCTGTATATACAGTATAGGGCTGTGTATGCAAGATATAACCAACAGTCTCAGATGTGCCCAGAGTCTGCAGCGTGTAACGAGCCCAGAGTCCACAGCGTGTAACGAGCCCAGAGTCCACAGCGTGTAACGAGCCCAGAGTCCACAGCGTGTAACGAGCCCAGAGTCCGCAGCGTGTAACGAGCCCAGAGTCCGCAGCGTGTAACGAGCCCAGAGTCCACAGCGTGTAACGAGCCCGAAGTCCACAGCGTGTAACGAGCCCAGAGTCCACAGCGTGTAACGAGCCCAGAGTACGCAGCTTGTAACGAGCCCGAAGTCCACAGCTTGTAACGAGCCCAGAGTCCACAGCGTGTAACGAGCCCAGAGTCCGCAGCGTGTAACGAGCCCAGAGTCCGCAGCGTGTAGCGAGCCCAGAGTCCGCAGCGTGTAACGAGCCCAGAGTCCGCAGCGTGTAACATGCCCAGAATCCGCAGCGTGTAACGAGCCCAGAATCCGCAGCGTGTAACGAGCCCAGAGTCCGCAGCGTGTAACAAGCCCAGAGTCCGCAGCGTGTAACGAGCCCAGAGTCCGCAGCGTGTAACGAGCCCAGAGTCCACAGCGTGTAACGAGCCCAGAGTCCACAGCGTGTGACGAGCCCAGAGTCCGCAGCGTGGGACGAGCCCAGAGTCCGCAGCGTGTAAACGTGCCCAGAGCCCGCAGCGTGTAAACGTGCCCAGAGCTCGCAGCGTGGGACGAGCCCAGAGTCCGCAGCGTGGGACGAGCCCAGAGTCCGCAGCGTGTGACGAGCCCAGAGTCCGCAGCGTGTGACGAGCCCAGAGTCCGCAGCGTGTAAACGTGGCCAGAGCCCGCAGCGTGTAAAGGTGCCCAGAGCCCGCAGCGTGTAAACGTGCCCAGAGCCCGCAGCGTGTAAACGTGCCCAGAGCCCGCAGCGTGTAAACGTGCCCAGAGCCCGCACTGTGTAACGTGTCCAGAGCCCGCACTATGTAACGTGCCCAGAGCCCGCACTGTGTAACGTGCCCAGAGCCCGCACTGTGTAACGTGTTTACTGTGTAATGTGTTTACAGCAGGCAGCTTCTAGTGTGTACACAGCGGACAGTCTGTGTTGTGTATACGGCCCGCAGTCTGTAATGTGCAGCAACAGAAAATTTTCCTGAGAGCTCTCTCTGTGTTCTTCCCGGTGTCTCCATGAATTCTGTTTTCTCTGCGCCTAGCACTGGACTTTTTGCCTCCACCTTTCATCTTTACCCATCTTTAGGATCAGGCTGAGTCTTGGCTATCTATATACCACAGCATCCTATCTATAAAGCACAGCCTCCTGGGTATGTTGGGTATAATTCTCCTGTCTACTGAGTGTAATCCTCAGTATCTGTATTCTGTATATATACACTTCACAGTACCACTTCTCCTGTCCTGTATACTGGGTGTAATCCTCAGTATCTGTATTATTCCGTATATATACACTGCACAGTACCACTTCTCCTGTCCTGTTGTCAGAGAGGAGGTATTGGACTTTGTGATTTTCAGCATTTAACTGTTGTTTAAATTAATTATCCCCAATATGGAAATCATCACTTCTTTTCTGTACATATGGTGACTTGCCCTTCACTCTGGATCTGACCACTGGGACCCCACGATCCCAAGAAACGTGGCTGTAAGCGGTGGGGTTTTTTTCGCCGCCGCAAGTGGCGGATCTGCCGCACCTGGCAGAACAGCACTTGCCGTACAATATGCATGGGGCTTGCCGCATCTGGGCTGCAAGTCGGCTGATCCGGCAGATGTGGTGCCACCTGCTGGATTGGCCGCAAACATCAGTTTACCGCTGATGTGAAAGCAGCCTGCGAAAGTGATAAGGTCATGACAATGTAAAAGCAAATTTCACTGATCGAGGCTGATGGGTGTTATAGTTTGTGGGCTGGTGGGGCTTGTTATCCAGGGCTGCTTTTTGGTCCCAGTCCGGCCCTGGCTGGAACACTGCCTCCTGGGGCAAAGTAGTCCTCGTACCCAGGGGCGGGCTGGACAGCTATACGGGCCGGGGCAGCATGATTGCTGGCGGCCCCTCTGCCTCTCTGTACTGGGATGCGGCCGGCGGCTACCTGTGCAGTGTCGGCATCTCAGCAGTGAGGGCTGTGTGTGGCTGCCGGCCATAGCCATTACTGACGAGGCTCAGTCCACATCGTGCTTCCTGCCAAAAGGAAACCGCAATCTACTGTTCACATTGGGCAACAAGAAAGGTGGGAGATGTGCGGCCAGTGTCCCTGAGCATCAAACCCCCATACATGGGAAGGGATTTATTACAGGAGATTTGCATTGTCAATATAATTGGGCTGTAACTATCATCTTCATCTGGATGTAGCTGTATCTGTCTTTAATAGTGGTAGTGGTGCAATTTTAGCATATTGGACAGGTTGATTTCTCTGTGCCATATCTATTTCAGCAGCAGTGCACTGTATGCAGATTGGATTAGCTGATTACACTGTCTTTTCTGTCATCCTTTTCACATGATTTGTACAGCACTTTAATATGTGTATGTCTGAATGTGTATATGATTGTGTATGCATGTATAGGATTGTGTATGGGATTAGGTGTGTGTATGATTGTGTGTATAGGATTGATTGTGTGTATGATTGATTGTGTGTGGGGCTGTGTCTGTGTGGCTGACTATTTGTCCGTATGTGGCTGGGGTTTTGTGGCTGGTGATTTTTTGTGGCTGGTGCTGCGTGGCTGTGGCTGACTAAGTGTCTGTGTTGCTGGGGCTGTCTGTGGCTGACTGTGTCTGTGTGGCTGAGGCTGCGTGGCTGGCTGTGTGTGGCAAAATGTGTCTGTGTGGCTGACTGTGTGGCTAGGGCTGCGTGGCTGCATGTGGCTGTCTGTGTGTCTGTGTCTTTATGTGGCTGGGGCTATGTGGCTGGCTGTGTGCCTAACTATGTCTGTGTGTGGCTGGGGCTGCGTGGCTGTGGCTGCATGGCTGGGGCTGAGGCTGCGTGGCTGGCTGTGTGTGGCTGGGGCTGTTTAGCTGTGTGTGGCTGACTGTGTGTGTGTGGCTGGTGCTGCTTGGCTGTGTGTGGCTGACTGTGTGTGTGTGGCTGGGGCTGCTTGGCTGTGTGTGGCTGACTGTGTGTTTGTGGCTGGCTGTGTGGTTGGCTGTATGTCTGTGTGTGGCTGGCTATGGCTGTCTATATTGCTCGCTGTGTGTGTGGCTGGCTGTGTGTGTGTGTGTGTGGGTAGCTGCGCCTGTGTGTGGCTGGCTTTGGCTGTGTGTGTGGCTGTCTATGTGGCTGGCTGTATGTGTGTGGCTGAATGTGTGGCTGGCTGGCTTTGGCTGTGTGTGGCTGTATGTGTGTGGCTGATTGTGTGTGTGTAGCTGGCTGTGTCTGTGTTTGGCTGGCTGTGTCTGCTTGTGTGTGGCTGGCTATGGCTGTCTATGTTGCTGGCTGTGGCTCTGTGTGTGGCTGGCTGTGGCTATGTGTGTGGCTGTCTATGTGGCTGTATCTCTCTGTGTGGCTCTCTCTGTCTGTGTAGCTGTCTATGTAGCTGGCTGTCTATGTGGCTGACTGTTTTTGTGTGGTTGTGGCTCTGTGTGTGGCTTTGGCGGGCTGTCTGTGTGGCTGGCCACTGGGACATCCAAATGCTGTGCGAGTGTCCGACAGTTTTCTTAGATCACATCCATGTGCAATCTGTTTTGTTTCTCAGCAGCTATTACTGTAGAATCATTTACAGGAGCATTTTACAGTTGTCTCAGCTGAAGAATGATAACACTGGGGAACACAATTTTTTAGGAGTTAGGTCAGACAACTGTTCTTAATTAATTTTTGGATGCTGAATCCAGAAATGATCTCAGTTTTTCTCTATCACGTCAAGTTTTTGAACTATAGGGTTTTTGTCTTCTCAAAAATATGTAAACTACTGTTTCTAAAAAGTGTTTTTTTCTTTTTGAATAGTACAAATATGAACAAAAAATGAAATATATAAGAAATAGGCATGACAAATATGTTTTTTAACCCTATCATGTTTTTTAATTGTATCATGTTTTCGAATTGTAATCAGATAACAAGTCTTATTACAGATATCAGTGTAATTGTGCATCTCTGGCAGGTAAGTTGTGGAGGAAAAACTTGACGTGCTAGAAAAAAACTGACTATATTTTTGGAATCAGCTTGCCAATTTTAGTATAAATCAGTTCAAAAACCTAACTCAACAGAAAATTTTTTTCAAATTGTTCCCCAGTGTAATGTATCAGTGAAAAAAACTGATGCCTCTCGGATGGTCCGTGTGCTGTCAGTGTGCGGTCCATGATTTTGTCGAACTCATAGACTTGCATTGGTGAGTCTCGCGCATGAATCGCATACTGTTGCAGCATGTTGTGACTTTTTTCCCATCCAGAATCTGGATGAGAAAAAAGCGTCCGACACTCGCCAATGTGTTTCAGACGTTGATTAACTGACTGCACTGTGATAAAATCACACATTGCACTTATTCAAGTTTCACCCCAGTGTGTCCGTGCCCTAATAATAAAATCCATGTAGTAATCCTACAATGTCTGCTGGACATGGTATGGGGAGGGTGTATGGCTCAGTTAGTACACACCATACTTCATGGTATGGGGAGGGTTTATGGCTCAGTTAGTACACACACCATACTTCATGGTATGGGGAGGGTTTATGGCTCAGTTAGTACACACCATACTTCATGGTATGGGGAGGTTTATGGCTCAGCACACACTCCATACTTCTCGTTATTAACCAGTTAATGCTCTCTTGTCCACCGCACTACAGTGTCAAAAGAGGAAGACAGCGAGACAGGCAGCGACATGGCATCAGAGAGCCCCTGACCTCGAAATAGAAGATCCTCAGATCCCGGTATTGTGACGACATATGAAGAAATATTTTTTTACATTTATATTACACTATGAACTCCACAGCACTTTACATACATCATCAACACTGTCCCCATTGGGGCTCACAATGAAAACATCCTACCAGTATGTCTCATATTGTATATCGCCTTTCTTTGATATCACCTTCACAAATATTGCATTTATTGCACTTGTCAGGTTTTGGATGTTTTCTGATTGCATTTGTTTGCAGGATGTCAGAATTGACTCCCAGAGCTGCTGGTTTGACGGTTAATGTCTTACAGCATCTTAGATTTTTTTTTTGCTTAATGGTACTTCCAAGTTTCTCAATAGGGCTGAGATCAGGGGAGACTGGTGACTTTCCCCCCCCCGGTCCTCACCCAAGGGCTGCCGGAAAAATTTTGCCACCCAGGTTTTGCTTCGCCAGTCAGCCCCTGGTTGGTGGCCACTTATACTGCTCCTATCTGTTCCCCATCTCCTCAAGTTGACTATACCATAACTGTAAATTAGCACCTGTACTTTGTGTCACCCCCACCTCAGTGTTAGATTGTAAGCTCTTATGAGCAGGGCTGTCATTATTTTGCTCTAATTATTGTATTGTATTATGCTTTGTATTGTATTCTATTGTATTGTATTGTTTTTTGTATTGTATTTTCTGTTAACTGTTTCTTATGATTGTTTAAATATATACCTCTGAATTGTGAAGCGCTGCAGAATATGTTGACGCTATATAAATAAAGATTATTATTATTATTATTATTATTATTATTATTATTATTATGCAATTTGGCAAATGTAAATAATTATGGTATCCTGATTGACCTAAAACGGGAAAGGTTTATTCTCATCTCATGTCAGATAATGAGAAAAACATGCATATGTGTCTTTTATATAATGTAAGCATACTTCTGGTTTCAACTGTATAAACAAGTTTGATTAGGAAACGTAATAGGCCACCCTAAAAAGATGTGTTCTTAGGGAGCACCTAAAACTGTGTCAGCTGTAGTTATTTCTGATTTCATGGGGTGGAGTATTCCAGAAAATTGGTGCTGCTCGGGAAAAGTCTTGGAACCTGGAGTGGAAGGTACTGAATAGTGTGGATGTTAGTCAAAAATCACTTGTGGAATGACTTTAATGTATAGATGCCCCAATACTTTTGTCCATATAAACAATTATATAACTACTGCTGATCTTATTACTGCTCCGGGGCTCAATTTACAGAAAACGAAAGTTCCCTACATACAAGCAAGATAAATTGGTTGTAACAAGCACCAATCAATGATAAAATAATTTGTTCAATGGTCATTTCCTTTCATTTTCATGTACAGCGTTGCTTAGCATTTTTGGCACCCCTTCATTTTTTTCATAGACTATACAATACCTTCAGAAATAAATGGAAATGGACCAAAATTATATACTCAGGATTTTTTAATTAGTGGTCCAAAAAAATACAACAATGAAACATTGTTTGTCAACTTACATGTTGAAATTTCAAAGAAAAAAAAGAATAAACAGCATGTGCAGCAATAAAAGCACCCCTAATTAATACTTGGTTGCACACCCTTTCTCATTGATGGCAGCCTCTAAACGTTTCTTGTACACATCTACAAGTTTCTTGAATTTCTCAGATGGTATTTTCTCCCACTTCTTCCTTTGTAGTTTGTTCAAGCTCTTGAATGTTTTCAGGGTTCTTTTTCGGAAATGGCAGATATTCAGCTCACCCCAAAAATTTTCAATGGGACTGAGGTCAGGTCTCATTCCTGGACATTTTAAAATTGTCCACTATTCTTTTTTTTAACCTTTCTTACACTAGGTAGAATATTGTGCTCTAAAATCTCTTAATAATTCTCTGATTTAATGAATCCTGTGATGTGGTCAAGGCCTCCAGTGCAGACGCAGGAAAATAACCTCACAGCATTATGGATCCTTCACTATGCTTACCTGTTGGTAGGGTGTTCTTTTCATTATAAGCTCCATTGCGTCATCTGCAAACCAACTGTTGATTTGCATTGCCAAAAAGGTCTATTTGTGTTTCATCTGACACACAGAACATTTTCACAGTAGGATTGTGGTTTTTCACTCTTGGCAAAAATCAGCTGTTCCTTTTTATGTCTTTTCTTCAGCAATGTTTTCTTCCTTGGCCTTTGCCCATAAACCATGTTTAAGCAAGCATGAAAGTTGGAAACAAACATAATCATCAACCCACCACATGCACATGATGGGACCTGTCGAGAAGGCTAAAGTAAGGCTATTATGGCCTAATGAGAGCTTATTGATCCATATCAATTGTATTAAGAACAAAAGTAAATGTAAAAATAACAAAAACCATTTATGATAAACAAAAACAGGATGGAGGGATGGGTGAGGTGAAAAAGGGAGGAGGAGAAGGTTTAGGGACGGGGTAGTAGCTCCAATAAACCTGGACCCTAAAGATCTTCGCCTGCCATGAAGAAATCGCATGGGGACCAAACCCCCTGAAAGCAGTCCACCGAGGCGTTCAGTTATGAGGTGAGATGTTCCATTCATCTAATATTCTACTAGTGAGACTCTGGAGCAACGGGGCCTTCGTTTGTTTCCAGCCACTGGCAATCAGGCACCAAGCCGCTGTGAGCATGTGACTCATTAGTCTGGATGTTAATTTAGCCATGCCTCACACCCCAGAGCCCAGGAGGTACACCTGTCCACATCCACATACAGGACCTTGTTAATCAGGGCTTTGACCTGGCCCCAAAAGGTTCTTATTCCCAGGCAGGACCAAAATATATGGAGAAGAGTCCCCGTGGATCCAGCCCATGGAGAAGTCCGGTGTATGATACCAGAACATCAAATTTTGTAGATGTCTTCCTTATATAATGTGCATACTGATGACTTAGTAGCACCCCTCCAAATACCGGACCAGAAATCAGAAATCAATCTATGCATTTTGGAGATCAAGCCTCTGGTGTCCATGCCCCTCCTACAGAGCTTCTCGAACTCCATAGGGATAGAGGCTCCCGCCCTGCTAAATAGAATTTGGTAGAACTCGCGATTAGTAAGGGAGAAATGTTGTTTGAGGATGTTGAAAGGATAAATCTGAATGGTGTTCCTGTCTATTATGTCTGCAAATCTGAACAGACCTGCTCTAAGCCAAGGGTGCACCATAGCAGATTCTAAATTACTTGGGAGCAACGGTTGATAAATAAAGGACTCCAAAGGAACAGGGGGATGTTAGGGCAAAACTCCGTGTGCATGAGAGCCAGAGATCCCGTGTAAACTGCATGGGGCCCAAAGAGAGAGGGGAAAGAGTCACATTGAGCTGGTGGACACAAGAGAATATTGGGGTGTATTGGGGCGATGCAAAGTTTCACCAACTCTGTCCACTTGTTCTAGGCCCAAAGGGACGCCCAACAAGGGATCCTCCTAATGTGAGTGCTCTAATAGTATTTCAGCACATCCGGAATGGACATCTTTCCCCCCCCCCAAGTTTGTGAGTCGTCAGTACCTCCCTGGCCACTCTGAAACTTGTTATGCCAAATGAACCGTATAATGGCTGCCTGGAGGGATTTTAATCCTTTCAGTGGGATCCTAACTGGTAGGGTTTCAAAAAAGTAAGTCAACTTGGGGAGTAAGCTCATTTTCACAGCCGCCATCCTCCCCATCCAGGAAAGGGGAAGTGGTAACCACTTGTTCAGGAGAGTTCTCAAGTCTCTATAAAGGGAAGAAAAGTTGAGTTTGTAGAGGGTGCCATAGGAATTAGTTATATTAAACCCCAAATATTTTACGGCATGCATCTTCCACCTAAATTTGAAATTTAGGCGCAGTTCGTCTAACATCTCAGGGGGAAGGTTCCATGGCATGGCCTCCGTTTTCCTCAAATTAATTTTATTATCTGGGAGACCCCCGTACTTCGTCAGGGTACGCATCATGTTTGGGAGAGGCACATGAAGATTAGTAAGTGTAAGGAGAATGTCAATCAGTAATTGACAAAAGGGATCCAAGAGGTTAACAGCACAGATCAAATCCCAGATCCGATTGGTGCTGAAAGCCCGACATCTCAGCTGATGAGATCAGCTGAGATGTTGGGTGTTTGATGTGAGTGCCGCGCCGGAGCTCACATCAAACCCCGGGACCCGACCCATGACGTCCTCCTACGTCAAGTACAAGTGACGAGGGCCTTAAAGACACAAAAAGCACCATGTCATATAGTGCAGTTTATATAAAAATTTGAAAGTTCTGGTTGCTACAACTGTAAATGAACAAAAACTAAATCCAAAGGTCCCAACTAGAGATGAGCATGATGCACAGAAGATGTTGTGCCATCCCTGAAAAACCAAAAGCCACAATGGGAATGACAGAAGGTAAGAGGTTTGTTGCTTCCTATCCAGCCACCAAGTACCACTTACCTAGACACTGGACCGAAGTCCCATGAATTGGTCCTCTCATTTCTAGTCCCAAACCACCCATCTGTAGTCCCAAATTCAGGATAGTCTAGGATGTGAACTTGCTTGCTGCAGTCTAGAGCATTTGCTGAGTATCCCTTACTGCCACTGTCCCTCTGCCATCTTTTTCTGCCAGGGTGGGAAAAATGGCAAATGGGTGTTGCTTTGCGTGTGTTTAGGAGTGTGGTCAAAATTTGCTGCAGTATGCCATAAATTGTCCCTCTTTATGTTCTTCCAAAGGTTGGGGGAATGCCAAGATGCTCAAAAGTTGTGAATCTGGAACAGAAAAGGTGCAAATAGGTATACCTGTGCGTACAGTGAACGATAAAATCAAGGTTTTGATCACCTTTAATAAGTTGTGAAAGTCACAACCACACTGACCAACAAATGGAAATTAATCCTGATGTCGGTATGCAGCCGTTCCCCCAAGCACAGAACACGAGGTATGGGAAGAAAGAGATGGGGTGTATGAACCACGCTCCCGTCTTGACAAATTAAATCCAATGCAAGGATTTATGATGGTGATTTTAATTTTGTCAGTTTCTGCTTTTCGGGGTATAGTCCCCCTCTTCAGGTACATCTGTGATTTTTTTCCTGAAGAAGGGGGCTATACCCCCAAAACACATAGAAAAATAAAATCACCATCATAAATCCTTGCATTGGATTGAATTTGTCAAGACGGGAGTGCGGTTCATACACCCCTTCTTTTTCTTCCCATATCTCATGCAAAATGCTCAAAAGGACACTAATTTCTATGTAAAAATTACTTGCTATTGATAGGTTCATGCTTTTGAGCCTTTTAAAACATTTCAGGCATCCAAAGCATTTAAAAGAAGTAAAACGTACATTCATTTGGTCTTTTCAGCTATGAAGACTCTCAATACCTTATAATAGAAGTCAATGGGAAGACTAAAAAAATGCTAAAAATATGCAGGGTCATTTTTTCATTGCATTTTAAATATTTCTGCAAAAATGCTGCAGTCTTTGCCAAAGTTTACAAGTGCATCTTAATAAATTAAAATATCATCAAAACATAATTTATTTCAGTAATTCAATACTAAAAGTGAAATGCATATTATATATAGAGTCATTACAGAGTGATCTATTTCAATAGTTTCTGTTAATGTTGATGATTATGGCTTACAGCCAATGTGCACCCACTAGTCAATATCTCAGAAAATTTGAATAATTAACACAAAACACCTGCAAAGGCTTACTAAGCTTTTAAAATGATCTCTGAGGCTGCCTTCACACTGTGTCTTGGATCCAACCCGTGGCTGTCAGCTTGAGCCAGACAGCCCCGGACTGGATTTTGGCCCCATATAGGGATGGGCGAATCTACTCGCTAGGACTCGTTACTCGGCGAGTAGTAAGGGACTCGCAGGACACGGTACTCTGCGAGTTTCCCAGCAATTACTCGCACAGTAAACGAGTCCAATGCAAATAAATATCAATCCTAGTTTTGTCAGAGACGCTGACAAAACTAGGATTGCCTTAGACTCGGCTACTGTGCCAGTGATAGCAGGGAAACTCGCAAAGTAACTGCTGTTACTTTGCGAGCTGAGTCCAGCTCTCTTCTCTGTGCAGGCTGCCGCAGCTCCAGGGTCCTAGAGCCCGCCTGCTCACAGAGATGATGTAGCAGTGCTGAGATTGTTCTCAGTCTGCTCATTCCATGTGCATAGACATCTATATCTATGCACAGGGGATGTAGCAGAGAGGACATCGCGCTTTGGACTGCGTCGGACGGAAGAGGATGTTTTTAATTAAAGATGGAGTCCCTAATGGATTTTTTTTTAAATTTCTAATAAAAATTTTTCTCTGTGTTGTTTTTTTTTAAACAATTTAATAGAAATTCATGGCGGTCATGTCTAATATTGGCGTGACCGCCATAAATTTCGGGCTTAGGGCCAGCTGATAATACAAAGCTGGCCCTAACCTCTTTATTACCCAGCGTGCCACCGCCACCAGGGCCGCTGGAAGAGCGGGGTTCAGCGCCAGAGGATGGCGCTTCAATGAACGCGCCATCTTCTGGGGCGGCTGCGGGCTGCAATTTGCAGCGGGGGGTGCCCAGAAAGCTTGGGCCTCCCTGTGCTGCGGATTCCAGCCCCCAGCTGCTTAGCTGTACCTGGCTAGACATAGAAATTGCGCGGAGCCCCACGCATTTTTTTTTTATTATTTCAGGCTCTAGGACCCTGGAGCTGCGGCAGCCTGCACACAGAGCAGACAGGACTCTTATCTGTGCGAGTTTCCCAGCGATTACTTGCAAATAAACAAGTCCAATGCAAATCAATGACAAAACTAGGATTGCTTCAGGCTGAAGCTTCCGAGACACATCTGTGATTTGTAAATCGCACACTACTCGCTATTACTCGCTTCCCCATTCATTAACATTGGACTCGCTAGACTCGCAACGAGTAGCGAGTCCCGGGCTCGGACTCGCTAGAGTCAAGCGATTCCGAGTAATTTAGGATTCGCCCATCACTAGCCCCATAGTATCCTATGAGGCCGGGAGGATCCGTGAGAATTCAGATTTTTCTCACAGACACGAAAACGTTGCTTGCAACGTTTTTGTGTCTGAGGAGAAAAATCTCCCCTAATTGCCTTCTCCCGAATCCTCCCAGATTCGCCCGGATCCTCCTGGATCCTGGGCAATCCGGCACTCCCTGACATGGGAGACTATGGGGTCGGATTGCCCACGATCCGGGAGGATCCGGGAACCGGACACCTGCGGCTGCACGCCGCTGTTATTTCAGGACCCTGAATCATCAGCAGCGTCAGCTGCGTCAGGCTGCACACTGGACCGGAGGGCATATTAGCACTCCGGTTCTGTGTGCTGATCCGGTCCGGGGCTGTCAGGTTAACCCTGACAGCCACGGATCGGATCCAATCCGTAGTGTGAAGGCAGGCTTAGTCTGGATCAGTAGGCTACACAATAATGGGGAAGACTGATCACTTGACAGATGTCCAGAAGGCAGTCATTGACACTCCACATGGAAGGTAAGCCACAAAACATCATTGCTAAAGAATTTTTTTTTTGATGATATTCCAATTTTTGAGATGCATTTGTATTGGATATTAAAAAAATCAAAAATTCTGTTGATAAAAAAACTGTGAGAAAAAGTCTATGCAAAATTGCTCAGGAAACATTAAATGTGTTGAAAACTGGGTGTTTTTAAACTGCAGAAAAATAGCCACAATATAAATCTATCCTGATACTGTTGACAGCAACTTTCTTGTTTACATGAAGGAATGTGTTGCTAACAACCAGTGACGTAACTTGAAGCTCATGGGCCCCGATGTGAAAGCTCCAACGGGGCTCCCAAATATTGCAAATCTTTAACAGCAATAGTTTTCTTCTATAGGCCAAAGGGACTTTTGGGGCCCCATAGGTTCGGGTCCGGGTGCGTTCGCAACCCCTGCACCTTTTGTAGTTACGCCCCTGCTAACAACCAATTTTTTGCCAACATAATGAATTAAATTATCTACAAACAAGAATTCCTTAATTTGTCATTTGGTCGCTAAGTATTTTTACATCAGACACTGATCTGCAACAATCATTCATACAATTGATCATTTCAATGACCATCTAGCTATGTTAGGCCGGTTTCACACCACGGTTTTTCGGCTGTCAGGCTGTGTCCGGTGCTTTGCAGGAGGCAAACAGAACTGGAGGGTTAATATGCCCTCCGGTCCTGTTTGCAGCTCGATTCGGCAGAGCGCAGCTGCAGGAGCTGTCCCTGATGAAATGACAGAATCGGGCTAGTGGGGAGCCATCTGTGGTCCTGAAATCTCAGCAGGGGACAGCTCCAGGTGCTGAAGTTCAGCACGGCCAGTGCAGAGCTTCAGCACCCGCTGTCCGGGAACCTGACAGATCCTCTGTCAGGTCCGGCGCAATCCGGCGCCCCATAAACTCCCATGTTAGGGGGTGCTGGATCGTGCCGGATCCAGGAGAATCCAGCAGGATCCCGTTTGGTTTAATTTTTTCCCCCAGACACAAAAATGCTGCAAGCTCCAATTTTGTGTCAGGGGCAAAAACAAATGCAGCCTAATGCTGCCGGACAGGGACAAAACCGGATGGTAAATCACTGCCATCCAGCCCTATCCGGCACCATAGGGCTACACTGTATCAAAATCGGGTCCAGGGCTGTCAGGTTCGCATCGGACAGCCCCGGACCTGATTATTATTATTATTATTTATTTATATATAGCACCATTATTCCATGGTGCTGTACATGAGAAGGGGTTACATACAAAATTACTTTTATGACTGGTACAGAGGGGAGAGGACCCTGCCCTTGCGGGCTTACATTCTACAGGGCAATGGGGAGGAAACTGTAGGTCCGAGTTGCAGCAGATCTAGTGGTGGAGAGGCGGTAGCTCCGGTGGCGGTGGGGCAGCAGCTCTGGAGGTGGTGGGGCTGCGGCTCGGTCATTGCAGGCTGTAAGCTTGAAACCGGCCTAAGAGATCCTTAAAGCCAAATTCAGATGTCCTTGTATCATATCCGAGTACGGACCACAATGCACAGACTGGCTGTGGATCTTCTGACCTGAACTTGTCAGCCCTACATATGTCAATAAGGCTATCAAGGTCAGGTCAAGAGTCCCTTTACCAGTCCATGTATGTCTAAACTTCTAATGCCAAACTTTTTGCCACTTTTTTTTTTTTTCAAACCTTTTCTAATAGTTCAGTCAAAGCCTGAAGATAAATAGTTAGTATCAGAGATCAAAACAGGCTAAGGGCAGCTTCACACTGCGGTCAGATCCGGTCCAGGGCTGTCAGAGATGAACCTGACAGCCCCGGACTTGATCAGCACACAGAACTGGAGGGCTAATTTGCCCTCCGGTCCGGTGTGCAGCCACATGCAGCTGCAGCCACTGATAGGTCGGGACCGCGGCGTCGTGGTCCTGCTCTATCAGTGGCTGCAGCTGCGTGTGGCTGCACTCCAGACTGGAGGGCATATTAGCCCTCCAGTTCTGTGTGCTGATCAAGTCCGGGCTGTCAGGTTCATCCCTGACAGCCCCGAACCGGATCTGACCGCAGTGTGAAGCCGCACTAACTAATAAGCAAGCAATGTTTTATTTTATTTACCGTATATACTCGCGTATAAGCCGAGTTTTCAGCCCAAAAATTGGGCTGAAAAGTACCCCCCTCGGCTTATACGCGAGTCATACGGCAGGACCGGCAGCCCCGAGCAGCCCCAGCAGCCCCCGTAATCCAGGGCCCCCCAGCCTGACTCCGGTCACCTGTAAAGGAAAATATACTTATCACTGTCCCGCTGCCGTCCGCATCTGCCGACATCCGCGATCCTCCATCTTCATGCGTCTTCTTCCTGTTTCCTGTGTTCGTCGCAGCAATGACGTCATTGCCGGCGCCGAACACAGGAAACAGGAAGAAGACGCATGAAGATGGAGGATCGCGGATGTCGGCAGATGTGGGCGCGGACGGCAGCGGGACAGTGATAAGTATATTTTCCTTTACAGCTGACCGGAGTCAGGCTGGGGGGGCCCTGGATTACGGGGGCTGCTGTATACTACCGCTGGGGCTGCAATATACTACCACTGGGGCTGCATACACCACTGGGCCTGCAATATACTACCACTGGGGCTGTATACACCACTGGGGCTGCAATATACTACCACTGGGGCTGTATACACCACTGGGGCTGCAATATACTACCACTGGGGCTGTATACACCACTGGGGCTGCAATATACTACCACTGGGGCTGTATACACCACTGGGGCTGCAATATACTACCACTGGGGCTGTATACACCACTGGGGCTGCAATATACTACCACTGGGGCTGTATACACCACTGGGGCTGTATACACCACTGGGGCTGTATATACTACTGGGGCTGCCTGTATACTACCACTGGTTCTGTATATACTACTGGGGCTGCCTGTATACTACCACTGGGGTTGTATATACTACTGGGGCTGCCTGTATATTACCACTGGGCTGTATATACTACTGGGGCTGCCTGTATATTACCACTGGGGCTGTATATACTACTGGGGCTGCCTGTATACTACTGGGGCTCCTGTATACTACCACTGGGGCTGCTGGGGCTCCTATATACTACCACTGGGGCTGCTGGGGCTCCTATATACTACCACTGGGGCTGCTGTATACTACCACTGGGGCTGCTGGGGATGCTATATACTACCACTGGGGCTGCTGTATACTACCACTGGGGAGGCCTGTATACCACTGGGGGGGCCTGTATACCACACTGCTGGGGGCTGTATACCTGTGCTGAGGTCCACCCTCGGCTTATACACGAGTCAATAGGTTTTTCCAGATTTTTGGGGCAAAAGTAGGGGGGTCGGCTTATACACGGGTCGGCTTATACACGAGTATATACGGTAGTTATTTTCCTTTATTTATAGATTTAGTTTTGCTTTAAGATAAAAAGCTAGTGTTCTATATGATAAAAAGGGTCTGATGCCTGTATTGAATTATACTTTTGGCCATAGAATAGAGGACGCTTCAGTTTTACACGCTAAGGTGACTAACAAGGTTATTTGATAATTGAGCATGCATAATTAGAATAGTTATATAGCAAATAAATACATGTTAATCTCGGATTTAACCTCTTCATGTGCAGCATGCCCTAGTGGGTAGGTTGTTTACCTTTACAGGAAGATAAGATGCGATTACAGTGTAAACATTCACAGTTGAAGCAATCAATATTGACAAATGAAAACAAAATTACATTGAAAATTAAGGAACCTAAAATGCTTGACATTTTTTCAGCTGCACGTTTGCTTTTACGTTATGTAATACTTTTTTCATTACCTGAATTTGAAACTAATATTTCTTGTTTTTATTCATGCTTTGCAATTTTAAAGAGAAAAAAAGTATTTTGTGCTTCATTTTGCATGGGTGAAGCAACTGCCTTGCAAATGTGCAAAGAGCAACAATTAAAGTACGGTAGCTGTTTCTTCAATAATTCAATAATGATCCTCTTCAGTTAATTTCACAGTGATCCTCCCAAAGGAGATTTATTTTATAACATGCTGCTGAGGAATACTTATTTAAAAGCCTGGCACATTAAAAGATTCTGCATTGTTAATTATAGGATACATTTATAACAAAAATCTAAGTAAAACATTGGTTGTTCTTTATACGAATAGGTAACATTTAAAAATAGTTGAAATGCTATAAAATGAATGGTTATATAATCTAGTGGGAGCGTTTATATGGGTCTGGTTTTAATGTAAAATTAGTATTTCCTATGCTATCATGAACACGCAGTGTTACTAACTATCCAAAATTCCTGGGCAGTTGTTAAAGAGGACCTGTCACCCCCCTGCTGCATGGTAATCTAAATGCAGCCCCGAAATTCAGCATGTCTGCTGCATTCAGGGAAGGGGTCCCCCATGTATCTGTGTGCTGTGTACCCCAAGATATAGCCTTTGTAAAACTTACAGTTAGAAGCCATGAAGGCAGTCACTGTGGCTGGAGGGAGCTTGATTGACGGTGGCCATTCCATCCCTCACTGCCTTTGTGTGCTGCTTCTGCTGTGCTATCTCTGCCCTCCTCTCCTCCTCTCTGTCACTCACAGCATGCAAATCATTTGTCCTGAAGTCAACTCCAGATTCCTGTCCTGACAAAGCATAAACAACACAGCAAGAGGCGGCACACAGAGGGGCAGAGGGGGAGAGAATTGCCCCACTCAATCAAGTTCACTCCAGCCACAGTGACTGCCTCCATGGCTTCTAAATGTAAGGGTACCGTCAAACCTGGCGATGTCGGCGGCTGGGGTGTGGCTTATCGCCGCCGACATCGCCAATGCGTCGCCTAATGTGAATGGGCGAGCGCATTTGAGTGGTTGCCTGGTTTCAGAGCAGCACTCTGAAACCAGGCGACCACTCTGGGGCGATGTGTACATATCGCCCCATGTAAATGGGGGACGGCGATCTGCCAGACGATGGGAGCACAGGCTCCCATGTTAAGGCATCGCCGCTGAGGTTTTTAGACACCCCAGCGGCGACGTAGCCTGTCAGATCGCCGGTGCGTCGCCGGAGGTGTCTCCGCATGTAAACATGCGACGGCGACGCTGGCGGGGCGCCAAAAATGTGCGCACTCCCGCCCGTCGCCGCTGACATCTCCGGCAACGTCAATTAGTGTGACGGGCCCCTAAGTTTTATAAAGCCTATATGTCAGGGTACACAGCACACAGACACATGGGGGACCCCTTCCCTGAATGCAGCAGACATGCCATGCAGCAAAAGGGTGACAGGTCCTCTTTAAAGATAGGTCAGTATTTTCCCCTGTCCACGAAAAGGTGCTGAGTTTTTTTGATGCTGGAGAAATTTTTACTGATTATTAAAATAATTTTACAGTTCAGATAAATGCAGCCAATTCTTTCATATATAAATTATAGACTAAATAGTAAATATATGGACTAAATATATCACTTAGGCGGCCGTCACACGCTACGATATAGATAACGATGTCGGATACGATGTCGGATTTGCACATCGTCCGAACGATGTGTGTGATCGTTCATCGTACCGTTACACGCACACAGACATCGTTCGAGCGATGTTTAATCTGGCGCGTTCAAGCGATATCTTACCATATATCGTAGCGTGTGACGGCCACCTTAAAAATATAAAGGAATATTTCCAGAGTCATATTATATTTTGCAAAGTACATTAAATGCATCCTTAGGCTATGTTATTGATCCACTTATTCTGGTGCGTTTTTCTCTCTTTTTCAGCTTGAAATCTGGATCAATTTTTGATCCGATTTGGCTGCATTTTTTCTGGTGCCTTTTTTAGCCAATAGACAATGGTTTCAGTGGGCAAAGTGGATAAAAAAAAAAACAGCAATAATTGACATGAAACTTCTTTAAACAGATCACTTTTAAAGGGAAAAAAATGCACCAGGTCATGAAAGCACAGTATGAACAGCAAAACTTGAAAACCCATTGATTTTGCTGTGATTCCAAATGCATTCACTGCATTTTTACTGCAAAAATGGATAAAAAAAAATCAAAAACGCACAGTGTTACTATAGCCTTTTGTTAATATACAGGCTAAGCCCAACATAAAGGTTCTTCCTTGACCCCTTCATGATATCCGCCATACATGTACAGAACCACAGGAGGTGCATTCCTGCAAGACACTATACATATGTGGCGCTACAATCGCTCACATGCGGCACCAGCAAAATCATCAGTGGGTTTCAACTATGTTTCATAGCTGACACCCTGCTGTAACACCCACAATCGGGTGTTTAATGCCTCTGATGAAGCTGACATTAGTGACATTGGCATTGATTGGTTTTTAGAAGGAGGGGTCTTCTTCTTTCTTTCAATCACCACAACGCGATTACATTTGCATTTTGCTGAGTCTCCATGGTGACTCTGGGCCGAATTATGACCATGAGGTCACCCAATTACCATGGCCTGTGAGGTCCTACCTTGAGCAGTACCTGACACGCCTCCTGCCTGTGTTTGAGGCACTAATCTGATGCTCTGCATTGCAAAAACATTTTAGAGCATTAGATCATCAATCAGGGCGGGGAAAGTTTATGTTCCATTATGAGACTATAAAAAAAGTAAAAAAAAATTTTAAAAAATAATTACAAAAATATTTTTAAAAATCACAAAATAAAGAACAAGAAATGAAATAAGTATAAGAATAAATATATATTTCTAGGCAAACACAAAATAAACAAAAAAGTAGACATATTTGATATTGCCACCTTCAGTAAAACCTGCTCTATGTATGTAACATTAGTTACCCCTTCATTGAAAACAGTAAAAAGACTTCCGGTTCCGGCTCTGACGGGTATGGAGGAACGTGTCTGAGCTCCCAGTGCCGTGGCTGCAAAACTAACAAACCAGCTCACAAGCTGACGACACTGGCACCTAAATGAGCACCAGGAGATCGTCCCCCTCGGCGGCACGCGATGGCCGCATGGATCGCTGTCTCCAACACTCAGGGAGTGAGTGCGGCCACGCCGCAGCCCCAGCGGCAGAAGGTGAGCGCTAAGATGGCGGGAAACAAAAGGAGACACATAAGGAGCTCCAGCAGCGGAGGTCAGAGGGCCCCATAAGAATGAAGAAGGGGAACAGAGAGGAGAGTGATGAGGAGGAGTGAAGTGGAAGAGTAGAGGAGACAGGTCTTATTAGCCACACTCTGCCAATGCTAGACTATAAGAGACTGGCAGAGGAGGCATTCCAATACCTTACAGAGAACCTCAAGGAGACAATCAGAGAAGTGATGAGGGAGACTCTGCAGGGGTTGCAAGTTATCTCTGACCAACATGAATCTAGAATCAATGAGCTGGAGCAGAGGCTATCTGACACAGAAGACAGGGTGCTGCAGTTGGAGAGCCAGGTCTCTGATCTTCTACATCATTCAGATTACACCAGAGATAAACTAGAAGATCTGGAGAATCACTCCAGATGAAATAATTTAAAAATAGTGGGGCTACCTGAATCCATACCCAATGGGGCATTAAGTGATATATGCAAAATTGAAATTCCTCGCACCCTGGGGTTGTCATATAAATGTAGGGTAGAGAGAGCCCACAGAGTGGGCATGCCTTCAGCAATGAGTGATGGCTCCGGACATGTCGTCAACTCGGAGGCGCAGACGCGCAACAAAAACACCATTCCCCACATCTCTAAACCAAGACTAGTGATTGTGCGCTATCTTGATTATAAGGACAAGGAGAGCATCTTACGTGCCTTTAAGAGCATTTGACGTCCCGTGATGATCAGGAACCACAAAATATTGATCTTTGGAGATTTCTCAGTGGCAGTAACCAAACAAAGGAAAGTGTTCAGCCCGGCATGCAGCATTTTATACAGGAGAAACATTCGTTTCCAGCTCTTGTATCCTGCAAAGTTTAAATATAGAGGCCCTGATGGCAAGCTAAAAGTCCCCAGGAGACGCTAAAGCACCTTACGCAGAAAGAGCCAACTGAAAGGAGCAAAGAGGGCTCTCCTGGGTTGGGTGGGGGGGCGCCCTGTCGATCACCAAGACCTTCCCAAGTCGTGAACATGCGGGCATCTCAGGAGCCGGATTGCGGGACTCTGACTACATCACCGGTTGTGGACGACCTAAACATGTCCCCAATAGATAAGAACTGCACAATACTCAGCGGGGTCGTGAGAAGTCGGCGTGTATCTACCCAAGAAGCTACATGATGTCGGGCAGATGGAGACATACACTGAGTATACCTGCTGATTGTGGACGGGTGAGAGAAGGGGCCTGAGTTGTTCTCTTTTTCTTTTTTTGCTTTTTGTCTCTTGTCCCTCCCCTCCCTTTTTTTTTTCTTTACAGGCTTACTGCTCAAGCTTGAAGTGAAGGTGCCAGTTTACAAGAGACTTTATACACAGTGTATAGTCAGTTTGTTTCATTTTAAAATCTTGTTCTTAAGACGTTGGGCGGGAGAGCTGGTTTTGTTACCTTTCAGAATATGGAAGTCCATATGGTTCGAGAATTTAGAGGGATAAGGGTTAAGGGGAGGGGGAGGGAAGTTATAAGGGGGAGGAGATCGGGAAATGTTATGCTATTACTTTTTATGAGGTTACCAGTTTGCGTCACTTATAGCTTGAGTCCAATCCAGCTGACACTCTATGGCCCTACCAGGTACAATATATGTCAGGTAGAAGAATCCACACACTCAATCCCACTTTACATTAAAGAGAATGGTTAGAATTATAACCTGGAATGTCAAGGGATTGAGGTCCCCAGAAAAACGCTCAATGGTTTTGAGACATCTTAAACGCCTTAAAGCCGATGTTGCCCTGTTGCAAGAATCGCATCTGACTCAGGAGGAAACGTTTAGAATACATAGACTGAGTGGGAGCAGTTTATAGCTCGGGAGCAAAGGAGAGGAAGGCAGGAGTACTGATCCTAATTAATAAGACCTTCCAACCCAGGATTATATCTGAGGCCAGGGATGACAAAGGAAGACTGTTACATTTGGTGCTAGAGAGTTTGTCTGGTAGGCTGAGTTTATACAACATATATGCACCCAACCTAGACCAGAGACAATTTTTCACTCACATCCAACAAATATTGTTAGAGGATGGGGAAGATACCAGAATTGTGGGAGGACACTTCAACGCAGTAATGTCCACTTTAGAAGACAGACAGAGAGTGGAAAGGATAGGATCACGGGAGAATAGAAGGGAGACGACTGCAGGAGAAAGAGGGGTGTTACAGGAGCTAATTTCAAGCACTAATATGAGGGATGCCTGGAGATTATACCACCCTCTTGATCGTGACTTCACTCATTATTCTCACCCACATGATTCATGGCCGCGTATAGATATGCTTTTATTGGGGGGGACGTTATTAGATAGAGTAGATGATATAACCATAGAAAACATGGTCATATCAGACCATGCCCCAGTCACTCTACAGTTGAGGGACTTGGCACCGAGAGGTACGGATATTTTATGGCGTTTCCCATCATATCTTAGACGAGACGGAGACTTTGACAAATTGCTAGGAGAATGGTGGACTGAATTTGCATTGGATAATGAGATACAAGTCTGACCCGCAGTTGTTCTGGGAGACAGGTAAAGCTATGATGAGGGGTAAAATACTAGCATACACAAGAACACAAAAACGCAAAGCCAACAACAGTTTAAAGCAGCTAGTGAGGCTGTTAGGACGAAATTTAGGGCACTCCAGACAGCAACACTGAAATCCCAATGGGTAACAGCGAAAAAAGAATTTGACACGTGGGCAAAGAAAAAAAAGAGATATTTTGTAAAGCCGAATGGGAAGTAGATTTATATAGGTACGGAGACAAGGCAGGGAAGATCTTAGCGAATTTAGCCAAAGGAAAAAAATCACCCACGACAATAACATCTTTGAAGAAGGCAGATAAAACTCTGGAATCCACTCCAAGGGGAATTAATGAGATGCTGGGACAATACTTTTCAAAGCTGTATAAAGACAACATACAATCGGGCGGGGGAGGGGAAGAGTGGTTGAAGAATGTAAAATTACTACGTATAGAGGCAGATGAATTAGAGAATTTAAATAAAGAATTTTCTCAGGAAGAGGTTCTAAGGACAATACAGAATCTGGGTCCCCATAAGCTGGCGGGCCCCAACGTATTCGCAGAGGAATATTACAAAGCTCTACGTGATAAAGTAACCCCATGTTTAGTTTCTTTTTTTAATAAAATTCTGAAGGGAGATCGTCTGTATGACAAGACAAACATAGCTTATATTAAATTGCTACCTAAGGGGAATAGGGATTCAACCAATCCTTCCAGTTATAGACGCACATCATTAATAAACCAGAACTTCAAGATTTTGTCCAAGGTTATGGCAGACAGACTGGCACAGATGTTGCCACGATTAATTGGATGCCAACAATCGGGGTTTATAAAGGGAAGGTTAGCAGTAGGCAATATTAGGAAGGCAATTCTTTTTTTTTTTTAAAACATATTTTATTGATTTTTGAGCATATACAGTAATGAAAAACATCAATTCCCATTGTTAAGGTCCCATACATTACAGTGACATATCAGCATAGAGAAATCGTCATAACAGGAACATGGTAATAAACTTTAACTTTACTCTGCTATAAAACCCCTTCCCCCCCCAACCCCTCCGTTTCAAATTCTGCAGTTAGCGATTTTATGTAATTATGGTATTGGGGAGGTGCCCCCAATTCTCTCAAGAAGATACCATTGGGTAGTCTCAAACTGACCTCTGAGCTGACTCCTAACCTCGTCTGTTAACACCGGAAGAAATGCCGACCAAGTATTCAGGAATCTCCCCACCAGTTTCTCTTTATCTGTCAATGCATTCAGCCAGTCCATACGGAAAAGAAACATTAACTTGCACTGTACCAGGGCCCTGGTAGGTGGTTCTGGACTTAATCATTGTTGTAGGATACTTTTCCTTACCACTGATGCCCACATTATCAGTATGGCTTTTACATTTTTTGGGAGTGTGCTTGAGTTGTCGTCTAAGATATTAAAGGTCACCCATTGTGGAGTCAATGGAAATTGTACTTCACACTTCCTTTGGATTTTGTCATGCATTGATCTCCAAAGTCTATTAATTTTTTCACATCCCCACATATGATGCATTATGTCTGTGTTCTCTGTTTTACATTTTGCACAACTGAACTGTTCTAAAGGGGGCATTTTAGATTTAATGAGTGGTGTAATGTAGGCTCTGTGTAGGATCAACATAGCCATATCTGTGTAACTGCTAGACCCAATAATTTGTCTTTGTTTGTTAGTGGCGCTCACTATGTCTTCGATTGTTATATCTCCAAGTTCCGTCACACACCTCACTGGTCCTGTAGTGTCTCCCTCCCACGACCACTCTCGTCGTATTAATGTATAGATGCAGCTGGTCGATATTGGTTGTGTTATAGCTAGTGATGGGCGAATCCTAAATTACTCGGAATCGCTTGACTCTAGCGAGTCCGAGCACAGGACTCGCTACTCGTTGCGAGTCTAGCGAGTCCAATGTTAATGAATGGGGAAGCGAGTAATAGCGAGTAGTGTGAGATTTACAAATCGCAGATGTGTCTCGGAAGCTTCAGCCTGAAGCAATCCTAGTTTTGTCATTTATTTGCATTGCTCGTTTACTTTGTAAGTAATCGCTGACTCGCACAGATAAGATCCTGTCTCCTCTGTACAGGCTGCCAGCTCCAGGGTCCTAGAGCCCGCCTGCTGCCTGATGTAGCAGTGCTGAGATTGTTCTCAGTCTGCTCATTCCCTGTGTACAGACATGAATGTCTGTGCACAGAGATGATGTAGCAGAGCTGAGATTGTTCTCAGTCTGCTCATTCCCTGTGTACAGACATGAATGTCTGTGCACAGAGATGATATAGCAGAGCTGAGATTGTTCTCAGTCTGCTTATTCCCTGTGCATAGACATCTATATTTATGCACAGGGGATGTAGCAGAGAGGACATCGCGTTTTGGACTGCGTCGGACGGAAGAGGATTTTTTTAATTAAAGATGGAGTCCCTAATGGCTTTTTTTTTTTATTTCTAATAAAAAATTTTCCTTGTGTTGTTTTTTTTTTTAAATAATTTAATAGAAATTCATGGCGGTCATGTCTAATATTGGCGTGACCGCCATAAATTTCGGGCTTAGGGTCAGCTGATAATACAAAGCTGGCCCTAACCTCTATTACCCAGCGTGCCACCGCTACCAGGGCCGCTGGAAGAGCGGTGTTCAGCACCAGAGGATGGCGCTTCAATGAACGCGCCATCTTCTGGGGCGGCTGCGGGCTGCAATTTGCAGCGGGGGGTGCCCAGAAAGCTTGGGCATCCCTGCGCTGCGGATTCCAGCCCCCAGCTGCTTAGCTGTACCTGGCTAGACATAGAAATTGCGCGGAGCCCCACGCATTTTTTTTTAATTATTTCATGAAATTCTGAGATTCTGACTCTGAGACTCTGACTCTGAAATTCATGAAATAATAAAAAAAAATGTGTGGGGCTCCGCGCAATTTCTATGTCTAGCCAGGTACAGCTAAGCAGCTGGGGGCTGGAATCCGCAGCGCAGGGATGCCCAAGCTTTCTGGGCACCCCCCGCTGCAAATTGCAGCCCGCAGCCGCCCCAGAAGATGGCGCGTTCATTGAAGCGCCATCCTCTGGCGCTGAACCCCGCTCTTCCAGCGGCCCTGGTAGCGGTGGCACGCTGGGTAATAAAGAGGTTAGGGCCAGCTTTGTATTATCAGCTGGCCCTAAGCCCGAAATTTATGGCGGTCACGCCAATATTAGACATGACCGCCATGAATTTCTATTAAATTGTTTTAAAAAAAACACAACACAAGGAAAATTTTTTATTAGAAATAAAAAAAAAAGCCATTAGGGACTCCATCTTTAATTAAAAAAATCCTCTTCCGTCCGACGCAGTCCAAAACGCGATGTCCTCTCTGCTACATCCCCTGTGCATAAATATAGATGTCTATGCACAGGGAATAAGCAGACTGAGAACAATCTCAGCTCTGCTACATCATCTCTGTGCACAGACATTCATGTCTGTACACAGGGAATGAGCAGACTGAGAACAATCTCAGCTCTGCTACATCATCTCTGTGCACAGACATTCATGTCTGTACACAGAGAATGAGCAGACTGAGAACAATCTCAGCACTGCTACATCATCTCTGTGCACAGACATTCATGTCTGTACACAGGGAATGAGCAGACTGAGAACAATCTCAGCACTGCTACATCATCTCTGTGCACAGACATTCATGTCTGTACACAGGGAATGAGCAGACTTAGAACAATCTCAGCACTGCTACATAATGTCTGTGAGCAGGCGGGCTCTAGGACCCTGGAGCTGCACAGAGAAGACTCGGCTCGCAAAGAAACAGCAGTTATCTGCGAGTTTCCCTGCTATCACTGGCACAGTAGCCAGTGATTACTCGCACGAGTCTAATGCAAACAATGGCAATCCTAGTTTTGTCAGCGTTTCTGACAAAACTAGGATTGATATTGATTTGCATTGGACTCGTGCGAGTAATCACTGGGAAACTCGCAGAGTACCGAGTCCTGCGAGTCCCTTACTACTCGCCGAGTAACGAGTCCTAGCGAGTAGATTCGCCCATCCCTAGTTATAGCACTTCTGAGAAAGCTATTCATTTTATTTCCCCTTCCTCCTATCTGACTGTCTGGTTTGCCTTTTTGAGTCAAACTTCTTGCCTGTAAGAATAGGAAAGGTCTGTCTGTGAAAACAGGGAAGCGTTGTTTTGCTAAATCGTAAGTAATTATTGAGAATTTATTGTCCATCATGTCTACTGCCATTGTACAACCTTGTGTTGCTAGATCAATGTACAACGGAGATGGTTTTCCTCCCAGAAAGTCCGGGTTATCGAGAAATGGCATGAAAGGAGACACCCCAGCACCCAGACCACACAGTTTCCTGGATTTCCTCCATGCCTTTATTGTTTGCCATATGTGGGGAAGTGGTCTATGTTGGCAGGAAGCTTTTCATTACTTAGGTGCATCAATGCAGTCAATGAAATAAGTGGACTTAGGGCTCTGTCCAGTTCCACATTGGTGCAGTGAGACGTCCCCTCCATCCAATCTATAGTGTATCTTAAGTTTGCTGCCAAATTATACCTTCCTACAGTTGTGGCCAAAAGTATTGACACCCCTGCAATTCTGTCAGATTATACTCAGTTTCTTCCTGAAAATGATTGCAATCACAAATTCTTTGGTATTATTATCTTCATTTAATTTGACTTCAATGAAAAAACACAAAAAGAATTGTCCTAAAGCCAAATTGGATATAATTCCACACCAAACATAAAAAAGGGGGTGGACAAAAGTGTTGGCACTGTTAGAAAAATCATGTGATGCTTCTCTAATTTGTGGAATTAACAGCACCTGTAACTTACCTGTGGCACCTGACAGCTGTTGGCAATAACTAAATCACACTTGAAGCCAGTTGACATGGATTAAAGTGGTCTCAACCTCTGTCCTGTGTCCTTGTATGTACCATATTGAGCATGGAGAAAAGAAAGAAGACCAAAGAACTGTCTGAGGACTTGAGAAACCAAATTGTGAGGAAGCACGAGCAATCTCAAGGCTACAAGTCCATCTCCAAAGACCTGAATGTTCCTGTGTCTACCGTGCGCAGTATCATCAAGAAGTTTAAAGCCCATGGCACTGTGGCTAACCTCCCTAAATGTGGATGGAAAAGAAAAATTGACGAGAGATTTGAAAGCAAGATTGTGCGGATGGTGGATAAAGAACCTCGACTAACATCCAAACAAGTTAAAGCTGCCCTGCAGTCCGAGGGTACAACAGTGTCAACCCATACTATCTGTTGGCATCTGAATGAAAAGGGACTGTATGATAGGATACCCAGGAAGACCCCACTTCTTACCCTGAGACATAAAAAGGCCAGGCTGGAGTTTGCCAAAACTTACCTGAGAAAGCCTAAAACGTTTTGGAAGAATGTTCTTTGGTAAGATGAGACAAAAGTAGAGCTTTTTGGGCAAAGGCATCAACAGAGAGTTTACAGAAGAAAAAACGAGGCATTCAAAGAAAAGAACACTGTCCCTACAGTCAAACATGGCGGAGGTTCCCTGATGTTTTGGGTTGCTTTGCTGCCTCTGGCACTGGACTGCTTGACCGTGTGCATGGCATTATGAAGTCTGAAGACTACTGTGGTCAGTAATGGGACCACCGCTGCTGCAGAACCTCCGGGGATGATGTTTTGGCAGCTTTAGATGGAATGGCTCTCCGCAGGTAGAGCTGGTTCCCCAGGGCAGTAGTGATAAAGTCTGTGATGGTGGTTATTGATGTTGCAGGGAAAGTAGGGGTAGGAGTAGAGACGATGAGAGTGGAGGCAATGGCAGTTTAAGAGGGCAAGTGGGGCTTCAGCACAAGGATCACACACACTCACGGTTTCTGTCGTCTTCCAAGTCTTTACTTTGCAGGCGGTATAAACAAAGTATTGTCCACGGAGTCTGTACCGGGCCGGGTTGCTCCCACCCTGACCGGGTCCTTGGCTTCCTACTTCTGCGCTTTGTGTGTGACCCTGCTGCCGCTTTTATCTGAACTGCTGGCCCTGTCTCCCCTCAAGGGTACCAATCTGCTGGGCAACTTGAGTCCTCTGTATCACTGACACCTCCATGTTGCTTTGCTATGGTACAGTGAAGATGGTGGACCTTCACTATCATGGTATTCACTGTCCTGTCTGTCTCAGGCACAGCCTCAGATCCGGTATCCGTCCTAAGCGCCTCTCCGGGGTGAGTTTTGGGTAACTCCTTGTCCCAGATGTGTTCCTCTGTTTCTCTGACTCCTTCCCTCAGACCTCTCAGGACTTTCACTCCAACTCCACTCTCCTCCAACTCCAGACTAGACTGCAGACTAAACTAAACTAAACTGACTAACTGTCACTCCTGCTCTGAGGTAAACATTAGCTCCTCCCACTCTTGCAGGTGCTACCTAAGCTCCTCCCACTTTCTAGTGTAGTTTTGTGTGGGGAGTAAGTCCATGTTGATGTTTTTGTGGCACATTAACCCTTGGGGTGCCATACTACCAAAACATTTTGCAGCATAATATAGGGCCCGCTGTGAGAAAGGTGGGTCTCCCTCAGAGGTCATGGGTCTTCCAGCAGGACAATGACCCAAAACACACTTCAAAAAGCACTAGAAAATGGTTTGAGAGAAAGCACTGGAGACTTCTAAGGTGGCCAGCAATGAGTCCAGACCTGAATCCCATAGAACACCTGTGGAGAGATCTAAAAACAGCAGTTTGGAGATGGCACCCTTCAAATATCAGGGACCTGGAGCAGTTTGACAAACAAGAATGGTCTAAAATTCCAGCAGAGCATTGTAAGAAACTCATTGATGGTTACCGGAAGCGGTTGATCGCAGTTATTTTGGCTAAAGGTTGTGCAACCAAGTAATAGGCTGAGGGTGCCAATACTTTTGTCTGGCCCATTTTTGGAGTTTTGTGTGAAACGATCAATGTTTTGCTTTTTGCTTCATTCTCTTTTGTGTTTTTTCATTGAAGACAAATTAAATGAAGATAATAATACCAAAGAATTTGTGATTGTAATCATTTTCAGGAAGAAACTGAGTATTATCTGACAGAATTGCAGGGGTGTCAATACTTTTGGCCACAACTGTATATCTGGGCAATTTATGCCCCCCTCCTCTCTCCGAGCCTGCAGTTTTGTCAGCCCAATTCGTGATCTCTTACCAGTACCCCATATAAACATTCTAAAAGCTTTATTTAGCGAGTGTATGTCTGCCCTACATAATAATAAGGGTAGTGTTTGAAAAATGTACATTAATTTAGGGAAGATGACCATTTTAATTAAGTGGGAGTGTCCTGAAAATGATAGTAAAAAGTTTTTCCATGATGTTAGTAATTGGAGTATTGAAGCTATAAGGGGATTGATATTTAGTTTGTATAAAGTGGATATATCTGCCGGGATATGAACACCCAAATACTTTATGGATGACGTACACCACTTGAAAGGGATTGATTGAGTTAGTTTCCCCATCTCGAGAGTGCCAGAGCCTCTGATTTGTTGTAGTTTATTTTAAAACCAGAGCATCTGCTGTAGTCCTCTATGATTTCCATTATTATGGGGACTTCTACCTCTGCATTTGAGATAAACAACAGGACATCATCCGCAAAGGCTGCTATTTTGTAATCTACCCCTCCCATCTCTATGCCTCTATATCCTGCTGATTTTTGTAGGTTCTGACCAGTGGATCTAAGGCTAAATCAAACAGGAGAGGCGATAGTGGGCATCCCTGTCTTGTACCTCTTTGGATCCTGAAGGGCGACGTAAAATCATTGTTTATAGCCAGCCTGGACACCGGTTCATGGTATATACTTTTAATAGCATTATAAAACCATGATCCAAACTCTCTCTGGGTGAGGACTTCAAATAAGTAGTCCCATGATACCCTATTAAATGCTCTATCAGCGTCCAGGCTGACCACAACCGCCCGCCTTTCCCCCTCCCCCCCCGATATTCCCATATGAAATGACTCCCAGTGCTGTGCGTATATTGTAAGTTATGGAATTTTCTGTGAACGAAGCCAATCTGGTGCGGTGATATAATTAAGTGAAGTATCTGTTGAACTCTATTTGCCAATAATTTTGTGAGTATTTTAAAATCCGAGTTCAATAGTGAGATCAGTCTATATCCTTCTACTTTTAAGGCGTCTTTGCCTGGTTTCAGGAGTACTATTATATCTGCATCTGTAAATCCATCTGGAGTTCGCCCTCCCTCCACCACCTGATTAAAGATGTTGCATAAGTGTGGACTAATCACTCCCCCCATGAGTCTGTAGTACTCATTACTATACCCCCATCTAGGCCCGGAGCCTTAGAGATCTTTAATGTACTAATAGTCTGCCTCACCTCTGCTATCGTCACCCGGGAGTTAAGCAAATGTCTCTGCTCCTCTGTCAGTTTGGGCACTGTTTCCGGTGTCAGAAATTCAGAGATAGTATTTATTGTTTCCGGCTCTGCCCTATAGAGAGTCTCAAAGAATGTCTGGAATTCCCCATTGATCCCCTCACTACTAGTCTGGACAATACCCTGTTTGTTTAAGATTTTATGGATTCTAGTCGCTTTGCGGTATGGCCTTGTGAGAGATGCTAGTAGTTTACCTGGTTTGTTACCCCATTTAAAATATTTTTGTTTCTGTAAGTCCAAGTTATAAACAGCTTTCTCATGGGCCAGAACCTCCACTGACTCTTTTACCTCCAGGTATTGCTTCTTTGTGAGTGTTGTGTTGTTGGTTTTAAACTGTTTGTATGCCTCCGTGAGTAGTGATTGTGACTATAAAATTCTTTGCATTAAATTTTTCTTTTTGTTGCTCACATATGATATGATGTGTCCTCTCATTACCACCTTAGAGGTATCCCAAAAAAGCTGAGGTGTTTCTATATGCTCCCTATTATCTGTTTTAAATGTGTTCCACTCTAGGTGTAGATAATTTTTAAAATCTTCATATTCATATAGGTGTGAGGGGAATCTCCATCTCTTATTAACACTTATGGGCTGTCGCAGTCTAAGATGCAGTGTGATCGGTGCGTGGTCAGAGATATATATATCCAAAATTTTTGTTCGTTGGACAGCGGGTACATAGCAGCACTTACTAGCCAATAGTCTATCCTGGCATGAGAGTCTTGAGCTTGTGAGTAATGTGAGAAGTCTCTCTCCAATGGATGTTGTGCTCTCCAAATATCCGCCAGTTCTAAATCATTCAATAAGGATCGCAACAACCTCCCCGAAACTCGTGTTGTTGGCATTTGAGGGTTGGACGAATCCATAACATGGTCATATATTTCATTAAAATCTCCTCCCACAATCAATGAGTGTGTGCCCCAATCTGCAATTTGTACCAGTATGGAAGCCCGGAATCAAGTGTCTGGAATATTTGGTGCATAAATGTTAACCACTTTATATGCTGTCCCCTCAATTACTAGATTAGCGCACACAAATCTGCCCGCGGGATCCGCCACCACATCCACTACCTCATGCCTGATGTTATTATTAATTAGGATGACAACCCCCTGTTGTTTTTTGGAGTATGATGCCTCTGCATTTTTACTTCGAAGTATTGGATGATTACCCCTGATCCAGTGAGTCTCCTGGAGAAGGACTATATGAAAGTTTTTTTGGTTTGGTAATTCAAGACCTTTTTTCTTTTTACTGGGGAATTCAACCCGTTGACATTCCATGAATACCACTGGATCTACGTCAGCTCATCCACTCTATTATTTTCTTCAGTAGTCATTAACCACACCCTGTCTTAGGTAATTTAAATCGGACAAATGCATTCAATCGGTTTAATTGGGAACCCCACCCATCCCAGCGAGTAGGCCGATGGGCAAATCTGTGCCGGCTGCAGAAAATTCCCCCCCCCCATCCCCCTACTTTTGTGATAATAACATTGTAAACATCAACAATGAATACATTGAAAATAACATGAACCTTGAAGACTGTACTGATTCATCTGGACATCACCTTTCCGGGTGTGCAATACGTTCCAGCCACATTGGCCAGTATTTCATGGTGATTTGATAGCCTCCTGCAAACAACTCAGAGCTTTTCGGGGGTCAGTGAAGACCCTATTTTTCCCTGCTAAAGAGAAACGCAGTGTTGCCGGGTAGTTTAGGCCAAAACGGATATCATTATCTATCAACATTTTACATGCCGGTTGAAATGCTATTCGCTTAGCCATCACCACTGCCGAATAGTCCTGGAACATTAGGATTCTATGATTTTGATAAAGGATATTTTTCTTCTTTCTGTAGGCGGTGAGCAGACGAAGCTTGTCTTGATAATCCAGGACTTTAAATAGAACAGGTCTCGGTCCATCTTTCTCTCCCGTCTTTGGTGGACCCAGTCCATGTGCTCTCTTGACTGCAATCTTTGCAGAGTGTAACGGGATATCTAGAGCCTGCGGGAGCCTTTTAGATGTTAGCTGTAAAAGCTCTGCAGGGTGGATCGACTCTGGCAGGCTCACCAGCTTTAAATTATTACGATGAGACCTGTTTTCAAGATCATCCATCTTATTATGTAGCTCTTTGATTGTCTTGTCCTTTCCCTCCAGGCTAGGAAGGCAATTGTTATCTTGGATGAGGTGGGAAGAGGGAAAATAAGCTCAAATGACCCACCAGCCCTTTTATTGCTGGACGCCGAAAAAGCGTTAGACAATGTGAATTGGAGGTGGCTTGACAGGGTATTGGACTTATATGGCCTCCAAGGCTCGTTCAGGGCATTTCTGAGAGTATTGTATCTCAATCCAAGAGCGAGGGTGAATACCCCAGGCTTTTTGTCCGCCACCTTCCCACTGGAAAAGGGAACACGACAGGGATGCCCATTGTCCCCTTTGCTTTTCAACCTGGCAATTGAGCCCCTCTCGAGGTTCCTTAATGATAGTAACATATTTAAAGGAATTAGAGTAGGACAGAGAATTGTACGCTCCTCTTTTTTTGCGGACGATATAATTCTTTTTCTAAACAAACCTGGCAGGGATTTGGAGGCACTGCACGCACAACTGGAAGTTTATTGGACCTTCTCAGGCTTCAAATTAAATAAATCCAAATGCGAGTTATTACAACTCGGGGGGACAGGACAAAAGACGCTCCAGGATAAAGGGGTGAATCAGATCGGAGGTATAAAGATACATCATGACAATATAAAATATCTGGGGGTCTATCTGGGGAAATCTGCAAGATCTGTGTATGCTTTAAATTATAGCTCATTAATAACTAGAATAGAAAAGGAATTGGAGAGCAGGAAAAATCTCCCATTGTCTCTACTGGGACGATGTCATCTGATAAAGATGATTAGTTTCGCGAGGTTGTTATACCCCTTGCAGACTATTCCTCTCTTGCTCCGTCAGGCAGACGTCAAGAGGTTGACCACAGCATTCTCACGGTTTTTATGGAGGGGAAAGAGAGCAAGAATTACTAGTGATACTCTGATACTTCCCAAAGATTTGGGAGGGCTAGGATTGCCAGATATTAGGGGTTATAATTTGGCCTGTCTTGCGCACCATGTATTAGACTGGCTAAACAAATCAAGTAAACACTCCAACTACGAAGAAGAGGCAGAACTTTGTAGGCCGTGGGATCCAGTTAGCCTCTTGTATGCTTCTTGGTCGGTTGTCCCGCAGTCTTTGAAACATTTACTAACATATAGAGACACAGCTGTTGGAAAGCGGTCTGAAAGAAATTTCAGTTAGCATGGAAGGTCTAGAAATATCTCAATCCTTGGTCACATGTGAGATTTAAATTGGGAAAAGACAATATTTTATTTAAAGAATGGCGGGACAAGGGATACAACGGATGGGCAACCTGATACACATAGATGAAAGACGATGGCTACACGGAACAGAATCATTAGAGAAATACGGGCTATCAGGTGTGCAGATGTTACGATACGGGCAATTGAAGTTTCATGTCATGAACCAATTAAAAGATGTTTCAAATGAATGCATTGTTAATGTGTGGGATAAACTAGTGAAGACAGACATAAATATTATAAACATCTCCTATCTGTATAAAAGGATGACCGAAATAACAATGTCTGAAAACATAGGGAAAGGATTTAAAGGCTGGAAGAGACTGATTCATACTGAAGACTTGGAGGACAAAATATTAAAAGGGTGGGAGCTAGTCCGAAAACATATTCCCAATGAAAAGTGGAGGGACACTTCCGTATTATGTACAGAACGATATACAGTTTCACTGTTCCACCGACATCGCAGATGCCTGATAGGTTGCAGTGCTGTCCGGAATGTGGTGTCCCGAAATTAGACATGTTTCATGGCCTATGGACTTGTCCGACTATCTAGGGGTTCTGGATGTGGGTGACTAATTTGGCATGAGACATCTATAAAAAAGATATTAACCTTGACCCCCTGACGTAGTTGTTACATTTTCCAGAGGGCGACATTTGGAAAGGAGCTAGCATATTATTGCAATGTGTGCCAAGAAGCTTATTTTATGATATTAGCTGAGTAGATTAGGTCCTTCTACTTCAGACATGACTCTAATGTTAAAAGATGTGATGTGGGTGGAAAGGCTGGAGGCTGAATGGAACAAAGATACATTAACAGAGAAATTCTTCAATACGTGGAGACTAGAGATGAGCGAGTACTAAAATGCTCGGGTGCGCGAAGCTCTGGCCGAGCATCCCAAGATACTCGTGTACTCGGCCAGAGCACTGAGCCCAATGTAAGTCAATTAGTGACAGGCTCCGCCCACAGACTTCCGGCTATAAAACGAGTGTTTCTGGGAAAGGGCGGGAGTGTGGGTTTTTTCAAATCACCGCACCATGCAACACCTTGCTGTGCCCCTGAGAGGGATCCTAATACTCAATCTGCTCTCTGTGATGTGCCAGCTCACTGTGTGCACTGAAGGGAGCTGTGTATTTGTGTCAGATCGATAAATAATTCTTTCAAGAATTCTACCAGGTATTTACTAGGAGAGATAGGCGGTACTTTGGGGAATTTGAAGATTTAGAGTCAATATACCTGTGCTAAACTAATACGGGCAGTTGGCCAGTTGATGTCTTACTGGGGTTTTAATCTGGGAGCAGATAATTCATTGTTTGGGTGATGTTTATGATTGGATTCTTATGTTATGTTCTTGTCATTGTATTATTGGATGGAGAAATTTTGATAAATGCCAATAAAAATGATTTTGGAAAACAGTAGAAAAAAAAATGATGTGGCAAAAGAACAATGTGTATTCATCATACTGCCGAAAAAAGTGGAATACAATGCAATCAAAAAATTACATGTATAAAAAAGGTATAGCTGAAAACGGTATCTTGTCCCGCCAGAAATAAGCCACCACTTGGCTCCATCAGTAGAAAAATAAAAAGGCTATAGCTCTCAGAATATAGCGAGACAAAAACAATTGTTTTTTTTCTACAAAATTATTTTATTGTCTAATACAAAAAGACATAAATGTGGCATTGCTGTAATTGCACTGATCGAAAAAAGCTGTTTTATTAATTTTACCACACAATGAACATCTTAAGAACACTCTACAAAAATAATTCCTGAATTGTTGCTTAAGGCACCCTTCTCACGCCCTTGATTTCAGTATGTGTGATGTCAGTTTTCAGTATGTATCAAAGATATGATCACAAGTTTACTAATTGAAATCAATGGGGATCTTCACACCTCTGTGTTTTCAGATAGACAATGTGTCCATGTGATTCACATGAAGATATGTCCAGATGAAACAAGTACAGCACATGGATGACATTCATGTGAAATCCTTGTGATACATACTGGAAAAATTGCATGAATTTTTTTTATGTGCAAAACGTGGATAGATATATGATAAATTATAAATAGAATAAATAGATTTTAGGCTAGGGTCACACTTAAAAATCAAATTGCATTCACCGCATCCAGATCCGGAAGTAGAGAACGCAAATATCTTCTGACATCCAGCAATCCAGGAACCGGATTGCTGAAGCCGCAATCCGGTAACTGGATTCCTCAGGATGTGTAATCCTGAGCAATTCGGTTACCGGATAGTTTGCTCATCGCTGCTGCCACAGGGATGAGCAAACTGTTTGTGCGTGTGTAAAATTGTGAATTGATTAATAAATGTTTCTATAATGTCTCTAGGGGGTGCCCACTTCCTCTAGAGACCTTCCACCCACTCAGGGCATATAATGCTGGAATCAGTTATGTACAGCAGCTGACTCCTGTCAGCTGTTGTACAGCTTTATGAATGAAAGCGCCGGGCTCCTCTGAGTGCGGCGCGCATACTATAGCTATTGCTATAGTATGTACTATAGCTATTGCTATAGTATGTGCGCTGTCAGAGGTCTGAAGCCATTTACAGTAGATCTATGGGCAGCGCTGCCCATAGATCTTACTGTATAATGCTTCAGGACCTCGGACAGTACACATACTATAGCTACAATAGCTATACTATGCGCGCCGCCCTCAGAGGAGCCCGGCGCTTTCATTCATAAAACTGTACAACAGCTGACAGGAGTCAGCTGCTGTACATAACTGATTCCACCATTATATGCCCACCTGAGTGGGTGGAAGGTCTCTAGGGGGAGTGGGCATCCCCTAGAGACATTATAAAAACATTTATTAATAAAATAAAAAGGTAACACAAACACAGAACACTTTGCTTATCCCGGCGTTAGCCAGGATAAGCAAAGTATATGCGCGAACAACATTGCTCAGGATTACACATCCTGAGCAATCCAGTTCCCACATTGCAGATAATAGAACCGCTCCGAAAACTGCAGCCTGCATGATTTTTCACGCAGGCTGCAGAGCCGGAGACGGAAACCGGATTGCTTGTGAAGCAATCTGGTTTTTATCATAGGCTCCTATGAGGAGCGTTTCCTGATCCGGTTTTGAGCTTTTTAAAAGCTCAAAACTGGATCAGGTTTTTTTAAAAAAAAACGGATGTGTGACCCTAGCCTTATAGTTATTAGCGAAATGAAGAAATAATTACTTAAATCAACAACGGCATGGGGTCCCTCTTACTTTAGATAAGAAGGTAAGTTAAAGCAGACAGCTGCAGGCTGCTACCTTCAGGCTGGGAAGGACAATGATTATTGGGCCCTTCCCCACCTAAAAATACCAGCGCGCTGCCACCCCAGAAGTGGCTAATCGCATAATATGCACCTTACCTTGTTCCAGCTCTTTCTGATTGCCCTAGTGCAGTGGCAATCGGGGCAATGATTAAACCCTTCACCTCGGGATGATTTTCCGTCTTTCAGTTTATGGTTTTTCCTCCCAAGGATTCAAGAGCCATAACATTTTTATTTTTCCATTAATATAGACATATGAGGCTCGTTTTTTGTGGTACGAGTTGTAGTTTTGAATGACATTCATTTTACCGTATAGTGAACTGGAAAATGCAAATAAATCCTACAGCGATGAAATTGCAAAAAAGTGCAATTACAGAATTGTTATGTTTTTTATTATTTATTATGCTCACTATATGGTAAAACTGATGTGTCAGTATGATGCCTTGGGTTGGCACAATTTCATAGATATCAAATATGAACTTTTACTTTTATCTAAAGTGGTGAAAAAAAATTCAGAAATGTTTAAAGAAAAATAATAGATCTTTTGGCACCATTTTCTGACACCTGTAGCCTTCTCTTTTTTCAGGATATGGGGCTGTGTGATGGCTTATTTTTTGCGGCTTGAACTGATATCGCTAATTATACCATATATACTCGAGTATAAGCCGAGTTTTTCAGCACAATAATTGTGTTGAAAAGTGCCCCTCTCGGCATATACTCGAGTTACAGTGTAAAGGCTCAGTGGGGGGGCGGTGATCAGGAGCTGGAAGAGGTGGGGAGAGGCTGCAGTAGGAGCGGGCGGTCACGTCCCCCCTCATTAGTGCAATTCAATATGCACTGCATCCCCCTGTCCATCAGCGGCAGGGGGAGCGGTGCATATTACATTGCACTATGTAAGCGCTGCCCCCCATCAGTGGTATACACAGGCCCCCCTTGCTGCCCCACACCTTTAAAATAATAAATCCTTCATTCTCACCCTCCGTCATTCTGTCACGGCGCGTCCTCCGGTCTTCTTCCTGCTTGTACCCGGCGTCATGTGACCGGCGGAGAAGCAATCACGTCATCGCTGCTGCGCTCGCCACAGGAATAGAAGCCGGGTACAAGCAGGAAGAAGCATGAAGACCGGAGGACGCGCGGTGACAGAGCGACGGAGGGTGAGAATGAATGATTTATTATTTTAACGGTGTGCGGCAGCAAGGGGTGCCTGTATATACCACTGATGGGGGGCCTGTATATACCACTGATGGAGGGGCCTGTATATACCACTGATGGAGGGGCCTTTATATACCACTGATGGAGGGGCCTGTATATACCACTGATGGTGGGGCCTGTATATACCATGTGATACCACCTCTGATGGGGGGGAACTGTATACCAGTGATGGAGGTCCTATATATCAGTGATGGGGGATTATATACAAGTAATGGGGGGTCATTTATCATGATGAGAGAGGCTGTATACCGTGATGAGAGTCTGCTTCATTTCCCCTCTAGGCTTTTACTCGAGTCAATACGTTTCCCTAGTTTTGGAGGGTAAAATTAGGGGCCTCGTCTCATACACGGGTCGGCTTATACTCGAGTATATAGGTACCATTTTTGAGTGGATACACTGTTTAATTCGCCTGTTAAGGCATTTTGTTGCAAAGTTGCGGTGACCAAAAAATGTAATTTTGGTGTTTCGACTTTTCTTCTGTTACGCAGTTTATAGATCTAATTAATTAATTTGATATTTTTAAAGATCAGGCATTTCTGAACACAGCGATACCAAATATGTTTTTTTATATACTTTTCTTTTCAGTGGGGCAAAATGGGGTTAATTGAACGTTGAAGTTTTTATAAATTTGTTTATATGTTTTAAAACATTTTTGTTCAATTTTTCTTTGTTTTAACTGCTCTTTAGGGTGCCTCAGCACTTCAGAGTCCTATCGCTTGTGCAGTGCAGAGATGCTTCTGCATCCCTCTACACAATACTAATTATCACTTTCACTTTTTTTTGGGCATTGCTGGGAGGATGCGCATCTCGACAGCATTCGGGGTCATCAGCTGACCCTGGGCTGTCATTGCAAACACATCAAGGCCCCATGATCACATCACGAAGTCACCAATGCCGGCGGGAAACAGTGTGATCCTCGCAACGGTGCTTTGGATCACTGTCAGTGATTGACAGCACAATTCAAACAATTCAAAGGGTTAACCATGCCAATCAGATGCCTGATCCAATTAGTGCTGCTAGCTACACATATTAGCTGATCAGATCAGCTGACATCTGTGAGGATGATGCAAGCTCAGCACGTAAGCTTGCATCAGAGGGAGAGCCAAGGGCGTACTGTTATGCCAATGGTTGCAAAGGCGTTAATGGGGTTGATGTTCACTGTGACTTGTCAGCTGGCATCAAGTCCAGGTGTTATTAAAGGTGAGGCGTTTATCAGAGACACCCAATACTAACCCCGTAAATTTAAAAAAAAATCCACTAAATTATTTTATTTTAAAAAACACTCCCCAACTACAGCCCTTGTTCACCAATTTATTAAAAAAAAATGCCATGAAGTGCCAATGTAGGCCAACAAATCCAAAGTAAAACAGATGGATGTATATGTGGAAGATCCACACTGCTGTCAGATAAGCAAGACCATAAGGTTATATGGATCAAAATTGGTGGCTTTATTATTAATTATTATTATTACCGTATTCTTTATTATTGAATAAAACCAGCAATCTTGATCCATATAACCCTATGGTCTTGATTATCTGATGGCAGTGTGGATCTTCCACATATACATCCATTTTCCTTGTGACCACGTTATACATGTGGTTTGTGGATTCTGCAGCACACAGTACATGCGTTGCAAACTGGTTATGGGTCTCACAACTTGTCCAGGTGAGCAGCAATAGCTTATTTGTGTATGGTTTTATATGAGGACTAGATGGTGGCCCGATTCTAACGCATTGGGTATTCTAGAATACCTTGTAAAAAGGAGTGAAGTGCGTCACACTGACTGACAGCCTTGTAGACAGGAGTGAAGTGCGTCACACTAACTGACAGCCTTGTAGACAGGAGTGAACTGTGTCACACTGACTGACAGCCTTGTAGACAAGAGTGAACTGCGTCACACTGACTGACAGCCTTGTAGATAGGAGTGAAGTTCGTGACTCTGACTGACAGCCTTATAGACAGGAGTGAACTGTGTCACACTGACTGACAGCCTTGTAGACAGGAGTGAAGTGCGTCACACTAACTGACAGCCTTGTAGACAGGAGTGAACTGTGTCACACTCACTGACAGCTTTGTAGACAGGAGTGAAGTTCGTTACACTGACTGACAGCCTTGTAGACAAGAGTGAAGTTCGTGACTCTGACTGACAGCCTTATAGACAGGAGTAAGGAGTGAGGATGAGGAGGCTGTGAGAATGGGGAGGCTGTAAGGACGGAGGAGGCTGTGAGGATAAGGAGGCTGAGGGGTTGGAGGAGGCTGTGAGGATGGAGGAGGCTGTGAGGATGGAGGAGGCTGAGGGATGGAGGAGGCTGTGAAGATTGGAAGGCTGAGAGGTTCGAGGAGGCTGTGAGGATGGAGGAGGCTGAGGGGATGGAGGAGGCTGTGAGGATGGGGAGGCTGTGAGGATGGAGGAGGCTGTGAGGATGAGGAGGCTGAGGAGATGGAAGAGGCTGTCAGGATGGAGGACGCTGAGGGGATGGAGGAGGCTGAGAGGATGGGGAGGCTATGAGGGTGGAGGAGGCTGTGAGGATGGGGAGGCTATGAGGATGGGGAGGCTGAGGGGTTGGAGGAGGCTGTGAGGATGGAGGAGGCTGAGGGGATGGAGGAGGCTGTGAGGATTTGAGGAGGCAGTAAAGATGGAGGCTGGGTGTGGATGGGGAGGCTGAGGGGATGGAGGAGGCTGAGGGGATGGAGGAGGATGTGAGGATGGGGAGGCTGTGAGGATGGAGGAGGCTGTGAGAATGGAGGAAGCTGTGGGGACTAGGAGGCTGTGAGGATGGAGGGGGCTGAGGGGATGGAGGAGGCTGTGAGGATGGGGGGCTGTGATGATGGGGAGGCTGAGGGGATGGAGGAGGCTGTGAGGATGGAGGAGGCTGTGAGGATGGGGAGGCTGAGGAGATGTTGGAGGCTGTGAGGATGGAGTAGGCTGAGGGGATGGAGGAGTCTGTGAGGATGGGGAGTCTGTGAGGATGGGGAGGCTGTGAGGATGGAGGAGGCTGGAGAATGGAGGAGGCTGTGAGGATGGGGAGGCTGTGAGGATGGAGAAGGCTGTGAGGATGGAGGGGCTGTGAGGATGGGGAGGCTGTGAGCATGGAGGAGGCTGTGAGATGGGGAGCCTGTGAGGATGGGGAGGCTGAGGGGATTGAGGAGGCAGTAAAGATGGAGGAGGCTGTGAGGATGGGGAGGCTGAGGGATGGAGGAGGCTGTGAGGATGGAGGAGGCTGTGAGGATGGAGGAGGCAGTGAGGAGCCCGCGAGCTGCGGGGACACTCACTGGCGCTCCATTCCGTCGTCTGCTGGATGGGATGGAGGAGGAGTCTGTGAGGATGGGGAGGCTGAGGGGACGGAGGAGGCTGTGGGATGGAGGAGGCTGTGAGGATAGAGGAGGCTGAGGATGGAGGCTGAAGAGGATGGGAGGCTAGGAGATGGAGGAGGCTGTGAGGATGGAGGAGGTAGAGGGGATGAAGAAGTCTGTGAGGATGGGGAGGCTGTGAGGATGGAGGAGGCTTTGAGGATGGGGGCTGTGAGGATGGGGAGGCTGAGGGGTTGGAGGAGGCTGTCAGGATGGAGGAGGCTGAGGAGATGGAGGAGGTTGTGAGGATGGAGGAGGCTGAGGGTATGGAGAAGTCTGTGAGGATGGGGAGACTGTGAGGATGGGGAGGCTGTGAGAATGGAGGAGGATGTGAGGATGGAGGAGGCTGTGAGGATGGGTGGCTGTGAGGATGGGTGGCTGTGAGAATGGGGAGGCTGTTAGGATGGAGGAGGCTGTGAGGATGGAGGAGGCTGTGAGGATGGGGAGGATGTGAGGATGGGGAGGCTGAGGGATTGAGAAGGCAGTGAGGATGGAGGAGGCTGTGAGGATGGAGGAGGCAGTGAGAATGGGGAGGCTGAGGGGATGGAGGAGGCTGAGGGGATGAAGGAGGCTGAGGGGATGGAGGAGTCTGTGAGGATAGAGAGGCTGTGAGGATGGGGAGGCTGTAAGGATGGGGGGCTGAGGGATGGAGGAGGCAGTGAGGAGCCCGCGTGCTGCAGGGACACTCACCGGTGCTTCATTCCGTCGTCTGCCTGGAGGGGATGGAGGAGGCTGTGAGGATGGGGAGGCTGAGGGGATGGAGGAGGCTGAGGGATGGAGGAGGCTGTGAGGATGGGGAGGCTGTGAGGATGGAAGGCTGAGGGTATTGAGGAGGCAGTGAGGATGGGGAGGCTGTGAGGATGGAGGAGGCTGAGTGTATGGAGGAGGCAGTGAGAATGGGGAGGCTGAGGGGATGGGTAGGCTGTAGGATGGAGGAGGTGAGGAGATGGAGGAGGCTGAGGGATGGAGGAAGGCTGAGGGTATGGAGAGGCTGTGAGGATGGGGAGGCTGTGAGGATGGGAAGGCTGAGGGTATTGAGGAGGAGTGAGGATGGAGGAGGCTGTGAGGATGGAGGAGTGCTGAGTGGATGGAGGAGGCAGTGAGAATGGGGAGGCTGTAGGGATGGGGAGGCTGTGAGGATGGAGGAGGCTGTGAGGATGGGGAGGCTGTGAGGATGGGGAGGCTGTGAGGATGGGTAGGCTGTGAGGATGGAGGAGGCTGTGAGGATGGGGAGGCTGTGAGGATGGGGAGGCTTAGCGATGGAGGAGGCAGTGAGGGCCCCGTGCTGCAGGGACACTACGGCGCCATTCCGTGGCTGCTGGAGGATGAGGAGGCTGTGAGGATGGGGAGGCTGAGGGATGGAGGGGCTGAGGGGATGGAGGAGCTGTGAGGATGGGGAGCTGTGAGATGGAGGAGGCTGTGGAATGGAGGAAGCCGTTGGGATAAGGAGGCTGTGAGGATGGGGGGCTGAGGGGATGGAGGAGGCTGAGGGGATGGAGGAGGCTGTGAGGATGGGGAGGCTGTGAGATGGGAAGGCTGAGGATGGAGGAGGCTGTGAGGATGGAGGAGGCTGTGAGATGGAGATGAAGAGTAGGAGGCTGGTGTAGGATGGAGTAGTGTGAAGATGGGAGGCTGAGGGGATTGGAGGAGGCAGTGAAGGATGGAGGAGGCTGTGAGGATGGAGGAGGCTGAGGGGATGAGGAGGTGAATGGGATGGAGGAGGCTGTGAGGATGGGGAGCTGTGAGGATGGAGAGGCTGAGGATGGAGGAGGCTGTGAGGATGGGAGCTGTGTGAGGATGGTGAGGATGGCTGAGGGAAGATGGAGGAGGCTGTGAGGATGGGGAGGCTGAGGGGATGGAGGAGGCTGGGGATGGAGGAGGCTGTGAGGATGGGAGGCTGTGAGGATGGGGAGGCTGAGGGATGGGAGGCTGTGAGGATGGAGGAGGCTGTGAGGATGGGGAGGCTGAGGAGATGTAGGAGGCTGTAGATGGATGGGAGGATGAGGAGAGTCTGTGAGGATGGGAGAGTCTGTGGGATGTGTGTGGAGGATGGGGAGGCTGTGAGGATGGGGAGGCTGTGAGGAATGGAGGAGGCTGTGAGAGGGATGTGAGGAAGGCTTGAGGATGGGGGAGGCTGTGAGGATGGAGGAGGCTGTGAAGATGGGGAGCCTGTGAGGATGGAGAGGCTGAAGGGATTTAGGAGGCAGTAGAGGATGGAGGAGCTGGAGGATGGGGAGGCTGAGGGATGGAGTAGGCTGTGAGGATGGAGGAGGCTGTGAGGATGGAGGAGGCTGGAGGATGGAGGAGGCTGTGAGGATGAGGAAGCTGAGGGATAGAGGAGGCTGTGAGGACGGAGGAGGTGAGTGGATGGAGGAGGGGATGCAAGGATGGGTTTGCATTCAAACTGCGCGCCAAGCGCAGTACTCTTGGATTGGTCGCCACGGTGACCAATCAGAGAAGTAGCGCGGCTCGGAGCGCGGTTGGAATTCCGCTCCTCTGATTGGTACCTCTTTTGTAGAGTTTCTTTTCCCCCTTTTGAAATAAAAAATTTGGGGCCAAAGCAACATTTTAGTGGTAAAATGTCATCTGCTCAGCCCAATCTTATACAATTCTGAGAATTGCCTGAGGGTTAGAAATGGTCACCAATTCACTAGATAAATTCCTCAAAAGGTGTAGTTTTCAAATGGGGTCATTTTTGGAGTTTCTGCTGTTTTGGCATTTTAGGGGCTCTCAAATGTGACATGGCATTCTAAGTTATTTCAAGACAAAATAGTGTTCCTTCCCCACTGAGCCCTACAGTGCACTCAAACCGTATTTTTCCACCACATATGGGGTATCGATGTATTCAGGAAAAATTGCACAACAAAATGTATGGTGTATTTCCTTCTGTTACCCTTGTGAAAGTTAAACAAAATTGCCTGCTATACATAGTAATGACATAGCCATGGTGGCTACTGGTATTACTGTGATTGGTCAGCCTCATCGAGTCACCAGGATTCATACGAGATCCGGGGTCGTGATACTCATCACACTGCTGTTCAGGGAGAGATAAACTAGTAGGAAGAGCTTAGATTAGAACAGGCATATATCTAGTGTGTATTTTGACCCTTTGGTGCCTTTTGATTTGGCATTAAAGCAAGGGTCTCAAACTCCAGGCCTCGAGGGCCGCACACAGTCCAGGTTTTCAGGATTTCCTTGGAATTTGACAGTTGGTCATTTGATTACCAACTGTCAAATGCTATGAAAATCCTGAAAACCGGGACTGTGTGCGGCCCTCGAGGCCTGGAGTTTGAGACAACTGCATTAAAGGGTGTTTTTAGCCTTGTTTAACCAAATAAATAGCTAAATAATTTCAAAAAATGACATAGAGTCCTCCCTACTTTTGATAATCAACCAAAGTAAAGTAGACATCTGTGGGCATGTATTACCAGACTGAGAAGATTTATAGTTATTTGGCCCTTCCCAGCCTAATTATACCAACCCGCAGCTGCTTCATAAGTGGTGAATCACTATAGATGTGCCAATTCTGGTGGTTTGCCAGGCTCTTGCTGATTTCCCTCCTGCGGTGGCAATCAGGGTTAAAGTTTTGGTGGTTTATGTCAGCTGTGTAATGTCAGTTTGCATCAAGCCCTGGTGATAGTAATGAAGAGGTGTCTATCAGACACCCTCATTACTAACCCAGTAAGCATAAGGCTTAAAGAGAAAAAAACACCACAAAAAAATTGAATTAAAAAAAACACTTCCCGATTATTTATCTAGTTCACCATTTATTTATTTAATTTATAAAAAAAAACACTAAACAAAAAGAAAAGTAATGCAAGACTGAATTAGTCCAGTGATTCTGACGTAGTCCACCAAATCTGACATAGTCCAGAAAGGGATACCTGAAAGGCATTCATCAATTTTTTATAAAAAGGTTTCCACAAAGCTCCTCCATTGTAGCCCATGAACCTACAGCTCTGGTGACTGTGTATAGTAGTAAATTACAGCTATTCACAGGTGCGCCAGGTAGTTCCATTAATTCTCAGAACAGCTGGCTCAACAATGTGCTCAGATTCGGTGGTTGTGATGAGAGTTGCAGTCATTCTCCGGCACCTATGAATAGCTGTACTCTACTGCTCATCAGTTACCATAGCTACATTTGAAGATTATGGGCTATGACGGAAGTTTCATTATATTTGACACTCGAGTCGAGCCCATCCGTGTGTCTGACCTGCTCGATTCATGCAAAGAGCACTCAAGTAGTTAGATGATTGCACATCCCTAATTATTATTATTAATTACCTGAACTCATCTACAAAGCCATGCTGTTGTGATGAATGAAGCATATGGTTTTGCACTGTCTTGGGAAACTACGCAAGGTCTTCCCTGAAATAGATGTTATCTGGATGGGAGCATATATTGCTCAAAAATCTTTATAAAACACTTAGCATTGATAGTAGCTTTCAAGCTGTATATGCTTCCCAGACCACAAGCACTACTACAACTCTATATCAACAGAGAAAAAGACTTTTGAAATGTGCACTAGATGGTTCCTTTCTTCTTGAATCCTAAATGACGTAATATTCTTGGTTTCCATAAGAATTGAAATTTTTTATTCTAATGACTACAGAACAGTTTTCTATTTTGCCTCAGACCATTTGAAATTAGCTTTGGCCCAGAAAAAACATTGTTTCGGGATTATGTTGGTATATGGCTTCTTAGTTGAATGATAGAGCTTTCACTTGCATTTGTGGATTGTATGAAACACTGTATTCATAAATATTGATTTTTGATAGTATTCTTGAGTCAAAAGAGTGATTTGCATGATCAAATCATGCCTGTTTTTAATGCAGTGTCGCCTGAGGCCCCATAGATTATAAGCATCTAATATTGACTATGAGCTTTGTCCTTTCTGCTTATGGATTTCTCCAGAAGCTGTAAAACTGTTGATGACATTATGTACTGAAGATGGTGGGGTATTTTTACATTGAGGAATATTTTTCTGAAATTGCTCCACAATTTTAAAATGCAGTCGTTTATACATTGGTGAGCCTCTGAACATTTTTGCTCCTCTAGAACATGCTCCTTCTGAACATATAGTACTTAGGTATGTGAATTAGTGAGAAAAAGACGCTCCAACAGTTTTTCATTACAATCACTTACTCTTCAAGTCATTTGTTTACCTTGTCTCAATCTTTTTTAGTTGTTTTGCCATCAATTTCTAGAGTAAATGAATTATTTTTTTCAAATTAAGTGGAAAAATGTCTAATTTTCAACTTCTGAAATATGCTGTAACTTCTGTTGTGAATAAAATATGGCTCAAAAAATGTCCAAATAATTTGACTTGTTTTCTTTACATTCTACATAGCAACTTAACTTAATTGAGGTTGTGCTAAGGGACTTCAATTTCTCATAAAACATGAAACAATTTTTTATCTGCAAAGTTATAGCGCAAATTTCTCTCTTCAGTAGAGTTTAAGCTCTTATGGCCTGCGGAGACCTCACTTTCTTTCGCTTGTAAGGGTGTGTGATCACGGTCAGGAATTGCAGCGTTTTGGATGCAGCATATTGTCACTGCGTCCAAAAAGCTGCATTGAACAGTACTAGCATAGTGGGTGGGATTTCAAGTCCCATGCCCACTCTGCTTCTCCCGACTTCCAGCTGTGGTGCAGGTTTCTGGACTTACGCATCTCTGCAACATGTTAATTTTGTGTTGCGGAGTCAAGAGAAATAACAATCCTGTGCACACAGGGAGAAGCCGCCCTGTGCTGAATGCAGATTGTGGGTACAGGGTGTCTGCGGTTTACCTGCATTCACCCGCAGGATCCTGCAGGGATGAAGGCACTGCATCCAACACGCAGTGGATCGTGAGGACGTACCCAAAAGTGTAAGCTCTTATGATTAGTGGGAACTTTTCTCTCCTATAGGCCAGGGTCACACATACCAATCCGCTTTTTTAAGCCCTTAGATAAATGGATCCATTAAATTTAGGGTGCCAATTGTGTCCCCTGAGGTCCTGGACGTTTTGGGAAAACGTTTTCACCAAAAACGCATATGCCTTAATGCATGGTGCCTATATGTACCATACATTAACGCATGCGTCACCAATAAGGCCCCATGTTAACAAAAACGCATGCGTTTTTATACAGCACCCCAAAAACACAGCTAGCAGCGTTTTTGGGATGCTGCATAAAAACGCATGTGCTTTTTGGACTTTGAAAAGAAAAAGTCCAAAATGTTCCCAAAAATGGATTTAGCCCAAAAACAGGTGGTATGTGTGACCCTGGCCATAGAGTCTAAGCCTTTTTAGTCAGTGGGGTACTCTCTCTTGCCTTTAAATTGTGAGCTCCTATACCCTACAGGATCCTCTTTTTCTCGCCTGTAAAGTATAAGCTCTTATGATCAGCAAAACTCTTTCTCGCATCTGCCCCACATGTAATTTATGAGCAATTACAAGCTTCACAGTATTGAATGAAATGGGTGCAAAGTTATTCACCACAAATCAAATTTTTGGGGAAAATGTGCTCATTCTAATCACCGCCATTGGGAAACCATATATATATATATATATATATATATATATATACCGTGTTTCCCCGAAAGTAAGGCCCTGTCTTACATTCTTTTGGGGGCCAAAAGTGGCCCCCGGCCTTACTTTCGGGGGGGGCCTTACATTGGGTGCCCCAGCAGTGTGGCCTACAGGCCCCCTCCTGCTGGGACACTGCGGGAGCGGGTCGCACGTCACGTGCGCCCGCTCATTACATATGCACTGCATCCCCCTGTCAATCAGCGACAGGGGGAGCAGTGCATTATACAGTATATATGGGCCCCCTATTGCTGGCACACTCCCCCCTGTTATGAGGCCCCCACCGCTGCTGCTGCTGAAGACATCTTACCCTCCACGGTCTTCTTGCAGCAGCCAGCGGCGCGTCCGTCTGTACTCGGCGGTCTTCCGGATCATGTGACCCGTCGCAGCGCATGACGTCATCGCGACTGCGACGGGCCGGTCACATGATCCGGAAGACCGCCGAGTACAGAGGACCGACGGACGCGCCGCTGGCTGCTGCAAGAAGACCGTGGAGGGTAAGATGTCTTCAGCAGCAGCAGCGGTGGGGGCCTCAGAACAGGGGGGAGTGTGCCAGCAATAGGGGGCCCATATATACTGTATAATGCACTGCTCCCCCTGTCGCTGATTGACAGGGGGATGCAGTGCATATGTAATGAGCGGGCGCACGTGACGTGCGACCCGCTCCTGCTCCCCCCCCCTCCGCTAGCGGCCTTACATTGGCCCTCCCGGTTGTAAGGCCTTATAATCGGGGGAGGCCTTACATTGGCAGGCCCCCCCTTTACCCCCAGGCGGCCTTACAATCGGGGGGGCCTTACTTTCGGGGAAACACGGTAGTAAGTAATTTTGTTACACAGCATCACAAAATAATTTTTCAATAAATCTCATCTTACACATTCTATAATATTGAGTCAAGAAGAATGTTAACCAACTGTTATCTAATACTATGTCAGTATGGATATATGCTAGAGCATTATATGGATATATAGTTTATGATGTTGACAAAAAATACATTTTTGAATGAGTGTATTACAGAGGATAGAATACTATTTGAGGAATGAGAAATATGGATATTGTTTTCATCAGGAGTGCATTTTGTTACATCTTGACAATATAGAAGAGTTATGGTTGATAGCTCAATGCTATCCTTAAGTCAGTAAAATGGGAAGGTCAGGATGACCTTCTATTGATAAGGTTAAGGGATGCTGTATGACTGAGCATGCTGAAATGATTGGCTTGAAATGATTAAACTTTCCTTGTCACTTTTAAGGCACACTTTAATTTATTTTCACACTTGAGTTTAATAAACCTAGAGAGTCTGATTTTTCACATAACCAGCATAGAATTGATTAGTTAATTTAGGGAAGCAGCATAATTTTAACATTAGAATATCGTAAAAGGGATGTCTCACAAACAAAATACATTTTAATTTATAGACCTTGGAATAATGGTAAATTATTGTTTAAGATTATCACCAAAAATTATACTCCTTGACATTCAAAGTGGAGCACCAAAAAAGAAATGTCATGAAATTCTGAAAATTTCAGGATTGCTAAAAATGGTAATAACATGAAAATTATTAAAAATTGGAAGCAAAATTTTCTAACCATCTTGATTTATTCAGTACTGAATATAAGTTGTATGCATACACATAAACATACTTATGTGCCTTGGCATGCTATCAAGAATGTTAATAATAGTTTTCTAAGGAATATTCTGCTACTCTAAATGCAGTTGGACATAAAAATGATCAAGATCCACTGTTTGCAGCTCCTTTTGCAATTACTGACCACTGACATCCCAGATGTGTACAACGAGAGACAAGGCTGGAGACACTGCAGGCCATAGTAGCACATTTAAGGCTGGCTTCACACTGCAGTTTTTCACTGATCAGTGTCCATCAGTGTTTGGGTGCCAAAACCAGGAGCTCCAAAACTCCAAAACTCAGAACAGGTGTCAATCTTTCAATTATAGTTTTTCTCTGCAAGTTCCTCTCCTGGTTCCTCTCCTGGTTTTGGCACCCAAACGCTGATGGACACTGATCAGTGAAAAACTGCAGTGTGAAGCCAGCCTAAGCCAAGCAGGCTGCTCAAGCTAGCACAAGCAAAATGTGACCTGGCATTATTGTATTGAAAAATGCCTACTGGAAGATATTCACATACAGTAAATGCTATTCATGCTCATGTGGTCTTCTGACTCAACTCCCTGGCTATGATTGCAACTAATGTAATAATTACCCTCCTCAGACGAAGCTTGGGGGCAGTCACAGGCAGGTAATATATCTTTAACCCTCTTGGTCTTTTGACACTTGTCAGTATATGGGAGTTTTCTCTATGAGGTTTTTGGCACCAGTCCTTAGGATTAACTGTATTATGCATGTATTTAGTTAAACTCTGGCCATGATAGCTGTATGGATTGCCGTATTCCAAGTGAGTTTACCTGCGATGTGTTCCTTGTAATATCTCTGTTTTAACCAGTTTTTGACTATGTAATAAAATTTGTTTACTTTGATTTATATTGGCCTGACTCCTGGGTTGTTAATTTGGAATTGCATTGTTTTTGGAGGGCCATACATTGTGGCTAAGGGTACTTTTGAATTAATGTAATAATTGGACTCACTGCTGAAGAATAACAGCTCTTCAATCCAGCCTCCGTTGCCATCTTGCTCTGCGCCATCATAATGTTTGAGATTGAAGGTTTATGATCCTAGAACTGGATATTTGCTGGTAGCCCAATGTCTGAAAATGCCATTTGATTGTTTAGAAACTGTTTTTACGCCACATGTTGTGGACAAGTGGGTACATTGAAGGGTACTGGAAGGACACATTAGGTCTCGAAACAGGTCTTTGGAATCCAGATAAGACCAGATCCATGGGTGTATGTTCTGGGCTGCTGGAGGGGGAATGGATCCAGAATTAATGGGCATCTTAAAGGGAACCAACCACCTCATATCACCCTAATACACAGTTAGTACATGTCCCTGCACCCTAAGGATACCTTTCCAGCACTGTTTTTGTGTAAAATCTTGCATTAGTATAACTCATATAAAGAGTTTATAAAGTTACTAGCCTGGTGACTTCTGGGCGTATCCCTCCTTCTGTTATACTTCAGGGCTGTGCATTCATTGCATGGCTGTGCTCCCCCTCCCTCTGTGCAGAGGAGATAACGATCACGCCCATCAGGGCAGGGCAGCAGGCACGGAGGGAGGGGGAGCACAGACATGCAATGCACAGCCCTGAAGTATAACAGAAGGAGGGATACGCCCAGAAGTCACCAGGCTAGTAAGTTTATAAACTCTTTATATGAGTTATACTAATGCAAGATTTTACACAAAAACAGTGCTGGAAAGGTATCCTTAGGGTGCAGGGACATGTACTAACTGTGTATTAGGGTGATCTGAGGTGGTTGGTTCCCTTTAAGTATCCTCTATCAGGCTAGGAAACTGTTAGCCTATTACTGGCTGGAAGCAGGCTCCCCGATGGTCAGGGAACTTAAAAATAAATTAAACAACATAATTCAATTAGAAAGAGGTCTGTATCTTAAAAGGAATGCTTTACATAAATTTTCCAGAATATGGTAGGTATGGTTGGACTCCCATTATCTGCACTTACGCAAGACTGTGTAATGGAAAAACTATTATTAATGTTGAATAGTTAATATGTGACTGAGATTGGTAAGGTGGTTTCACTAAACCCTAGGGACATTCCTACTGGAAAGGCACGTTTTCGAGCGCTAAAAGGAGCAGAAATGGGTTAACACAAGAGGTTTGCCAAAGTGATGAACTATATCAATTATTCTACCTAAGATCTCCTATGGGAATAATGATAGGATTATTTGAGTTCATAAATAGCCAGTTATGTGACTTGATTTTTGTTTGATTGTTTGTATCTTAGGGCCCTTTCATATCAGCGTTTTTTGAAATTCGCGGCAGATGCGGTGAAAAAAACGCATCTGCCGCGATTACCGCATACCGGCTGCACTTGTGGCACGGTTGCGGCGCGGTTGCGGTAAACGCCATACAAGGTATAGGCGGACTTGCGGCAGGTGCAGCAAGTGCGGTTTTGGCACTTGCGGCAGGTGCGGCCGCGAAAAAAACCGCGTCTGGCAGCATTTTTTTTCACGGCCGCACCTGCCGCAAGTGCCAAAACCGCACTTGCCGCACCTGCCGCAAGTCCGCCTATACCTTGTATGGCGTTTACCGCAACCGTGCCGCAAGTGCAGCCGGTATACGGTAATCGCGGCAGATGCGTTTTTTCACCGAATCTGCCGCGATTTGAAAAAAACACTGATGTGAAAGGGCCCTTAGTTTTGATATAACTGATAATTTGTTATGAATTGTTTAAAATCAATAAAAAATAAACCAGATTAAAAAAGAAACTGTTTTACACCTTAGGCTTGGTATGTTACATTCTACAAATCTTAAGGGAACACATAGGCCACACCATTAAGAGACCTTCACAAAGAAATGTCACGCTGGTTCTACTTCAAGGGGCATGGTGTTAAATAGCGTTACATATGGTAGCGGGGAGAAATCACGTTTTTTCCCTTCATCTTGTCAATACTTGGCTGTTTGGTTGGTGGATTCTGCAGCAGCTGTCAAATACAATCTCTTTGTTGCGGTGACCACAACCCCACAAGGTGAGCAAGATATTGCTGCATGTCATCACAATTAAGTGGATAGGACCCTATTGCACTTTTTGTTCCCCATAGCTCCAAAACTGGGCCAAGCAAAATCTTTCCAAAATTAGGGGTAAACAACTTTGTTTCAAAAAATGTTTTGCTTTTCAAATTTAACTGTGTCAAGTAACAGGCAAGGGCAATCTGAAAATCACACTTGAAACTAGGTAAAAAGGGGAGAGGTTGACTCAATCTTTGCAATGTGTGTTTGTGTGTGTCATACTAAGCATGGAAAAAAGCAATGGAAAAAAACTGACTTGAGAAGCAAAATTGTTGAAAAATATTAACAACCCCAAGTTTACAAGTCCATCTCCAGAGATCTTGATGTTGCTTTGTCCATGATGTTCAACATAATCAAAACATTTATGAACTGCAGCTAATCTCTGTGGATGGAGATAGAAGGAAAACATTTATGAAAAGTTGTAATATAGGATAGTCCGGATGGTGGATAAGCAGCCCCAATCAAGTTCCAAACAACTTTAAGATGTCCTGTAGGCGGCCGTCACACGGTTCAATATTGCTAACGATATCGTTTAAGCGATCTGCTTTTTGATCGCTTAAGCGATATCGTTTGTGCATCGCTGCGTGCAATCAAGCGATTTTACAATGTAAAATCGCGTGATCGTGACATCGCAGATATGAGAGCCGGAGCTCATATCAAGCAATAAACGCTTGAACAATCTGCTTCATCGTGGTGTGTGACACCACGATGAACGATCTCCCAGTGGCACAGCCTATGCTGGGAGATGGCATCTATGGTAAACGTCGGGTTACTAAGCACCGCGCGGCGCCTAGTATCCTCCGCTGGTCTCCACAAGGTCAGTGGTTGCTTTGTGATGTCTGTCTATCAAGTATTGCTCCCACCCAGCCAGAATCCTGCGCCACACGGATAAGGGGCAACCACCCCGAAACAGCTGTCTGTTGTTGGATACCTAGTCCATGGTAAACCCCTGGCCATATCTTCAAGCTCGCAAGGGCTGGATAGTGACTTAAGGGCTACTAATACCCTGGGCTAGGTCCTTCCCTGGTGGGATAACTGGCTGGTGTCCATGTTGTAGACTCTTAACCGAGGCTCCATGGACTTCATCTGCATATTCAAATTCTAGGGAGCAATGCACCTTGGGTTTCACTGTGTTTGAGTGCTTTAACTGGTGCCCGCAGTGTTATTATCCGCTGGTCTCCACAAGGTCAGTGGTTGCTTTGTGATGTCTGTCTATCAAGCATTGCTTCCACCCAACCAGAATCCTGCGCCACACTGATGAGGGGCAACAACCCCGAAACAGCTGTCTGTGGTTGGATACCTAGTCCATGGTAAACCCCTGGCCATATCTTCAAGCTCGCAAGGGCTGGATAGTGACTTAAGGGCTACTAATACTCTGGGCTAGGTCCTTCCCTGGTGGGATAACTGGCTGGTGTCCATGTTGTAGACTCTTAACCGAGGCTCCATGGACTTCATCTGCATATTCAAATTCTAGGGAGCAATGCACCTTGGGTTTCACTGTGTTTGAGTGCTTTAACTGGTGCCCGCAGTGTTATCCTCTGCTGGTCTCCACAAGGTCAGTGGTTGCTTTGTGATGTCTGTCTATCAAGCATTGCTCCCACCCAGCCAGAATCCTGAGCCACACTGATGAGGGGCAACAACCCCGAAACAGCTGTTTGTGGTTGGATACTTAGTCCATGGTAAACCCTGGCCATATCTTCAAGCTCGTAAGGGCTGGATAGTGACTTAAGGGCTACTAATACCCTGGGCTAGGTCCTTCCCTGGTGGGATAACTGGCTGGTGTCCAAGTTGTAGACTAATGATGATTGTAGTAAAATAATGTATTCTGAAGTTATTTTACTGATTAACCCTAGAACGCATACCCATAGAAATCTGCACATTCACGCACCTGGGGCCTTTTAGGACTGTTTACAATTATCATGTTATAACTCAAAAAAAATACTTTTCGAAGTTTATTGCAAAGTAAGGATGCATTCCCAGTAGCTCTGGGGTCCGCCAGGAGGGGATTCGTAATGGATCTGACCTCTTGGTGACCCCAGCTAATGCTGGCGGAATCTTGCCATTCCGGCAGCCTTAGCTTTAGTTACCAGGATGTCAGATCCATTATGTATCCCCTTCTGGCGAACCCCAGCGCTACTGGGAACACAGCCTAAGATGTGTATATTTCAAAACAGAATTATGTGCATAAAACAACAAAAAAGTGAGTAAACGGGCACGCCAAATATAGGCATTCTATATACAATTTTTTTATGAAAACATTTTTTGGTTGTAGCAAACTTGATGCAGGAATATTTATTTGTAACTTTACATATTCCCCCGACAATTCTCGCATATTATTTTTTCGGCTGAATGTTCCTTGCATACATTTTGTCCGCAAGTAGAACAGAAACGCTCTGATTTTCTTTCCTTCTTTGCTGGACAAATATAGCAGCGCTTTCATTTTTTTTCTCTTTGCTCTGGATGTTCCAGAAAGCGTATTCCACATTGGATCATTGCCTCTGTAGTTTGCCTTGATAAGCATATCATGCTGCTTCTCTCCATCATAGTGTAAACCTAGTACAGGCCTAAAAGGCCCAGGTGCGTGAATATGGGGTAGTCCCAAAAAAAGGTTGTTATACCGAAATGTCTGTAACATAAAAATATATGAATAACTGGAAATTACTAACAACTATATACCTGAGGATTACCTAGATTTTCAAAATTCAAACTAAAGTACTTTTACAGAAAATAGAAAACAAGTAACCTGGCAGGCCTGCGAGGCCCCAGGTATGCGTTCTAGGGTTAACCCCATCAGTATCCTCTGCACCGCATGTGTGCGCAGAGGATGCTGAGGCTCTAATCCCAGTAATGAAGGGGTTAATATGCAGCTGGTGTAGTGACACCATGTATGTGGAGAGTGTCCTCACAGACATGGTGTCATTACACCATGTGTGTGAAGGGGTTAATTTTTATGTATAATGGTTTAAAAGAACTGCTGGGTTTATAACGTCACAGAAAAAGCCGTCTTATGTTACTGTCTATGGGGAGCTGTCCCCTCTCATGGTGCTGAAGCCACAGCTCCCCATAGACCGTAACATAGAGCCGGCTTTTTCTCTGAGTTTATAAACCCGACAGTTCTTTTAACCCATTGTACATAAAAATTAACCCCTTCACACACATGGTGTAATGACACCATGTCTGCAGAGAGTGAGGACACTCTCCACATACATGGTGTCACTACACCAGCTGCATATTAACCCCTTCAGCACTGGGTTTAGAGCCACATCAGCATCCTCTGCGCACATATGCGGTGCAGAGGATGCTGATGTGGTTAATCAGTAAAATAACTGCAGAATACATTATTTAACTACAATCATTATTGTATTAGCTAAACATCTTGTACTGCTGCTGTCACAGCAGTACAAGATGATAGCTTACTGTACTGACAAAGCCGCAGAGTTTCTATTCCCGACAAATGCTGTCTTCGGTCCTTCAGACCGGACCGTAGACAGCATCACAATCACGCAGCACACACGCACTCACATCTCACAATCACAGCACACTAACATGCATACAGCCAGCCACACTCATCATACGCACCATACTCGCACCATACACACCCACAAAAACGCACAGAAAGATGTTTTGGGGTTGTTTTGCTGCCTCTGGCACTGGTTTCCTTGACTGTGTGCAATGTATTGTGAAATCTGAAGATTACCAAAGGATTTTAGGTTGCAATGTAGTGCCCAATGTCTGAAAGATGAATTTGGGTCCTATGTCATGGATCATTCAGCAGGACAATCACACCAGATATAGGCTAGGGTCACATCTCCGTTTTTTTTTTTTAATTCCTGATCCGGTTTTGAGCTTTCAAAAAACTCAAAACCGGAGCAGGAAACGCTCCTCATAGGAGCCAATGCTAAACACCGGATTGCTTCACAAGCAATCCGGTGTCCGTCTCCGGCACTGCAGCCTGCATGAAAAATCATGCAGGCTGCAGTTTTTGGAGCGGTTCTAGCCTCTGCACTGCTAAGTTTGCGTCATAGCGATAGCCCCGCCCCTTTCATGACACGGCCGTCCTCTCAACACAGAAGCCAAGCCAGAGGGGGCGGCCATAATTAATTAGCGGGCGGAGGCATCAGCCCACAGCCCCGCCTATGCCTCGATAATGAAACTGAATGGGAAACACGTAACTATAAGCACATTTCTTAACTTTAATACTTAGTTTTTGCCAACAAAAGGAATATCTGCAAAGAGGGGTGCAGGGACCCCTCTATATAGATGGGGGGGCAGTTTGGGGGTCTGGCACCAGCTATGGGGACCGTGGCGCATTTGAACTTTGCAGACAAAGCCCACCTGAGTGGGCATACGGTCTCTAGGGGGACTAAGCCCCCCTAGAGACCTCAAGCATTCATTTATTTATTAAATTTAACTATTTACAATAGATAGAACAGTTTGCTCATCCTGGCAACAGCCGGGATGAGCAAACTATGCAGTAGCTGCATTGCTCAGGATTACACATCCTGAGCAATCCGGTTACTGCAGTGCGGTATTCTGCACACATTTTTTATGAAAAATGTGTGTGACTGGTATTTCGTTCACCGCATCCGGTTCTGGATGCGGTGAATGCAATTCAAGTTTTAAATGTGACCCTAGCCATACTTAAAGAAGCATCCAGAAATGGATGGAAACAAAGCACTGAAGTGTTTTGAAGTAGCCAGCAATGAGTCTGGATCTAAATCCCATGTAACAACTTTGGGGAGATCTTAAAGGGAACCAACCACCCCAAATGACCCCCCCGGACTGTTAATATGTGTCCCTACACCCAGCAGACACATTTGGGGCAATCGTTTTTGCTAAAAAAACTGATTAGTAGAAGCTAAGATATAGCGTTATAAACTTTTAAAAATCTTGCCGACTGGGCGTTACTTAGCTTCTCCGGCTGCCAGGGGGTTGTGGGGGGGGTGGAGCGCTGCACAATATGTACTACCTGGTCCGGTGCCGTCCCTGCAGTCCTGTCCGGTGCTGTCCCCGCTGCTCTGTCCGGTGCTGTGCCCGCTGCTCTGTCCGGTGCTGTGCCAGTGTACATGCTGTGCCCCAGGCCGGTAACATGATTATCGGTGCGGGCGCCGGGCAATGGGGACGCTTCCTGCTTCCTCCTGCCAATCCCCGCCCAGGTCAGCCCTGCACCAATGAGAACGCAGGGCCATTGTGTCATGTGATCGCCGCTGTGACCAGTGACTCACGAGTCCTGAGCCAATCACAGCGCAGGGGCGGTTACATGACATCACTGGCCCTGCGTTCTCATTGGTGCAGGGCTGACCTGGGCGGGGATTGGCAGGAGGAAGCAGGAAGCGTCCCCATTGCCCAGAGCCCGCACCGATAATCATGTTACCGGCCTGGGGCACAGCATGTACACTGGCACAGCACCGGACAGAGCAGCGGGCACAGCACCGGACAGAGCAGCGGGGACAGCACCGGACAGGACTGCAGGGGCGGCACCGGACCAGGTAGTACATATTGTGCAGCGCTCCATCCCCCCCACACACCCCCGGCAGCCGGAGAAGCTAAATAACTCCCAGTCGGCAAGATTTTTAAAAGTTTATAAAGCTATATCTTAGCTTCTACTAATCAGTTTTTTTAGCAAAAACGATTGCCCCAAGTGTGTCTGCTGGGTGTAGGGACACATATTAACAGTCCGGGGGGGTCATTTGGGGTGGTTGGTTCCCTTTAAAATTGCTCTTCAGAGAAGGCATTCTTCAAGTATGAGAGATCTAGAGCAATTTGTCAAAAAAGTGGTTCAAAATTCCAGTTGAAAGGTGTAAGAAGATTTTTGATTTCTATAGGAAGCAATTGATTGCAGTTATTTATTCCAAAGTGAATGCAACCAAATATTTAGTTAATTGTGTCCAGCCTATTTTGGGAAATTTCACGTTTTTTTTGTGCTTCTCCAATACACACAAAGGAAATAAACATGCTTATGACAAAACAGGTGTAATTTCAATAATTTTCTTGGATAAATATTTCATTTTCTGGATCAATTTCAAGGGTGCCAACACTTTTGGGCATTATTGCATACACAGTGGCTTGAAAAAGTATTCATACCCCATGAAATTTTCCATATTTTTTCATACTACATCCACAAGCTTTAACATACATTATTGATATTTCATTTGAAATTCAGACACAAACCTTGTGAGGTGAAAAAGAAAGGATGCCTGGTTTTCCAAATATTTAAAAAAATATAAAGCTGAAAATTGTGACATGCATTTGTATTCCTCCCCTTGTGAGTCAATACATTGGAGGATGACTTTTTGCTGCATATCCTGCTGCATGTGTTTTGTGGTATGGTTCTACCAGATTTGCACATACAGAGGCTAAAATGTTTGCCCATTTTCCTGTAAACTAGCTTTAGGCTAGGGTCACACTTAAAAAGCACAATCCGGTAACCGCATCCATGACCGGATGCTGTTTTAACCGTGTGCCTTCATACTATCATTTGATAGTAAAAATGCAACCCACATTCCGGATCTGGATGCATTAATGCATCCAGTTTTGGAATGTGGGTCTTTGTAATTTTAAAAACTGGATCCGGATCCAGTACCGCATGGTACATTTATGTACCTTGCGGTGCCGGATCCAGTTCCCATAAACTCCCATTATAACTAAACCTGATCCGGTTTTGGAACTGGCGTGATAGACGCAGCCTGCATGATTTTTCCCGCAGGCTCCAAAACTTGATCCGGTAACCGGATTGCAGTCAATGCAATCCAGTTTTTCTATTGAAGCCTATGGCTGTGGATCTTGATCCGGTTTTGAGCATTTTTAATGCTCAAAACCAGATCAGGATCTACAAGCCCAACCGCAGATGTGACCCTAGCCTAAGCCCCATTTTTTACATTTAGTTTGGTTAAAATCTGTCCAAAATATGCACCAAATCAGTAAGGAAAAAAAGCAACTTTGGCACAGCATTTCTGAACTCTTAGGCCTAGTTTACATCTAAGGCTGGTTTGCGTTTCCCTGCGTTTGCGTTTCTATGCATTTTTATTGCTAAAAACGTATCCAAACGCATGCGTTTTTGGCCCCATTGATTTAAATGGAAAACACATTGAAAATGCATGTAAAAATGCATTTGTTTTTGCAAACGCAGCAAAAAACGTAGACTGCTACATTTAGGGCTGCGTTTGTAAAAATGCATGCGTTTTTGCAAACACACATGCATTTTGGCATGCATTTTTTATTTGTTCTCCATTGAAATCAATGGGGCAAAAATGCATGTGTTTGGATGCATTTGTAGTGGTAAAAATGCAATGAAACGCAAACGCAGGCAAACGCAGACCAGGCTTAGGCTAGGGCCACTCTTGCAGATTTTCCATGCAGATTTCACACATGACTTTTTTGAAAAACGCATGGAAAAACGCAACCATAGGCCCCTTATGTTAAAAACGCATGCCCCAATAGCAAAAACGCATGTCTGAATGTACCATGCGTTTTTGGGTTCGCTTTTGGCTCAGCACCAAAAAATACTGCATGATGCATGATTTTTTTGAAAAAGCACCCAAAAACGCAGCATGCAGGATTTTTTGGTGCTTTTTCAAAAACGCGTGCATTTTTGTTAACACGGGGCCCTATGGGAAACGCATGCGTTTTTATATGGCACTAAATGGTACATGCGTTTTTGCATACATTTTTACATGCTTCTTAAAAGGTCCCCCACACCTATCAGCAAAAACGCATGCAAAAACGCAGGCTTCCAAAAAGCACCTTAAAAAACGCATGCAAGTGTGACCCTAGCCTTAGATGTGAAATGGCCCTTAGGCCTTGTTCACACACACCATCCGTTTTTGCCTTAAATCTGTTATTGGGAACATTTTGGACAATTTTTTTTTCAAAGTCCAAAAACGCATATGCGTTAACGCATGTGCAAGTGTGTTTTTTATGCAGCAGCCCAAAACGCTGCTAGCTGCATTTTTGGGGTGCTGTAAAAAAAGCATACATTTTTTAAAAACGCATGCGTTTTTTTAACATGGGGCCCTATGGGAAATGCATGCGTTAACGCATGGTACATATAGGCACCTGCGTTAACGCATGTGTTAACGCATATGCATTTTTAATGAAAAAATGACTAAGTCCCAAAACTTGCCAAAAACGTCCAGGACCTCAAGGGACACTATTGGCACCCTTAAAAAAACGGATCGGTTTTTCCAAGGGTTTAAAAAACGGATTGGTATGTGTGTACAAGGCCTTATAGACTTTCCTGGGTTCAGGATAGATATGCATATTTCGATGTAGATTCTCAAAATCTGCATCCAAAAAAAGCATTAAACAAAGCAACGTGTGCACAAGGCCTTATCCTGTCAACATCAGGGAAATGGATCCTCAACATCTCAAGTGCTTTCAGACATTTGGATTACATTCTTTATGGCCACTGCTGGTTATAGGAACAGTGCTGTGCTCTAAATTGGTTTGAAAGTTAACCATGGACTTCTTGTGAAAAGCTCATGGACACACACAACAACCAAGCTACTCCTGGTTCATACATCAGCATGGAAAGTATACAGTTTAAGGCCCCTTTCACATCAGCGTTTTATGCTGACGACCACAGTTGCGGTGAAAAAAAAACGCAACTGCCGCGATTACCGCATAACGGCCGCACTTGTGGTTCACTTGCGGCAAGCCCCATACAATGTCTAGGGGGCTTGCGGTAAGTGTGCGGCAGGTGCGGCAAGTGCGGTTTCGGCACTTGCAGCAGATGCGGCCACGAAAAAAACACGCCTGGCCGCGTTTTTTTCGCAGCCGCATCTGCCGCAAGTGCTGAAACCGCAACTGTACTGCACTTGCCGCACCTGCCGCAAGCCCCATAGACATTGCATGGGGCTTGCCGCAAGTGAACCGCAAGTGCGGCCGTTATGCGGTAATCGCGGCAGTTGCGTTTTTTTCACCACAACTGCCGCGATCAGCGCAAAGCGCTGATGTGAAAGGGCCCTAACTCCTTTAATTCAACTGAAAAAGCTGAAGCATCATTCAGGTCATAACTGGGTTTTTTTCATTCCTACATCCTAAAACAGAATGTAAAACGTATTCAATATTTTCTATATCCCAGAATATGGTGCTGATTAGAGATGAGCGTTGTTCGATTCGAATTGTTTGCTAATCTCAAATTCAAGCTCTTTTTGGCGGTGTTCGAGTCATTCGCTGAATTAGAACAATTTGCTTGAAATTCGGCAGTTCTAGTATATGTTCGATAACGCTTCGGACCACAAAAGCTTAATCTTTCTAACACTAAACCAAGCCCTAAGGCTAGGGTCACACTTGCAGATTTCACTTGCTTTTTTTGAGACCTGCGTTTTCTAAAAACGCATGTAAAAACGCACCCATAGTCCCCCATGCAATAAAAACGCATGCCCCAATAGCAAAAACTCATGCCCCAATAGCAAAAACGCATGCCCCAATAGCAAAAACTCATGCCCCAATAGCATAAATGCATGCGTAAAGTGCCATGCATTTTTGGCATGCATTTTTGCCCTTAAGTGAGGAACTGCCTTCAAAAACGCATGCAAAAACGCATGGTACCATTTAGTAACATGCAAAAACGCATGCGTTTCCCATAGGGGCCCATGTTAAAAAACGCATGCATTTTTAAATACGCACCAAAAAACGCAGCTTGCAGTATTTTTTCATGCTGATTCGAAAACACATGGAAAAACACAGGGTGTCAAAAAACACCTAAAAAACGCATGCAGAAATGTTAAAAAGCATGGAAAAACGCATGCTTATTTTTAAGGCACCAAAAAAACGCATGGCATGTGTGACCCTAGCCTAATACTGAAAATGAATGTTAATATCCAGTTTGTGTGTATATTGTGCAGGGGGGGCTTGTATCAAAGTTGCAGCAATAAGGTCGCGCTCTTTTCTTTTTTTTTCTCCTAAAGCATGTACAGAGGGGCGGTTCAGGCTGCTAGCCAATCACAGTACCACACTGCAAAGTGCATTTTTTCAGACAACTAATGTCATCATTGGCTGTGTCTGTCACATGTCCTAGCCCTATAAAACCCAGCCATCTTAAAGATCGCCACCATTTTGCTGATAGCTGCTGCAGGTGTTAGACGGCACGGCTGCTGCTGTGTGCGACCGCTAAACAGTGCAAACTAAATTGTGTTCTCTCAGTCAGCTAGTGAGCGAATACAAAGTTAGATAGATAGGTTTAGGGAGTAGGGACTAATAATATCAGCCCTTTTTAGGGCTGCTCCATAGGAGTAGCGATTAGGGATAGGGACAAGGGACTAGTAGTCTATCAGCCCTTTTCAGGGCTACTTCATAGAAGCAGGGACTAGTTTTAATTGCAGCCCTTATCAGGGTTAGGTTAGAGCAGTCTTTATTAGTTTTTGCCAGGCAGGTGTGTGTCAGGTGTGTGCCAGTGCTGTGCATGTCTTTCTCACAGCATCTGGCCACAGTAATATAGCTCTTTGAATCCATTAGGGCAGGTAGTGTAGCACTGCTGTGAAGAAAGCTACCCCACCTGTCTTAATTAGGCTTTTTTTTTTTGCTGCAGCTAGTCCAGGCACTTTGTTAAGGCTAGTAGCAGACTAGCAGTGTCCCACAGTGGTGTAACCCACTTGTGAGAGAAGATACACCTTCAGTGTAGTTGATTCTACTAATTTTTTACTGTAACAAGCAAACCTGTCATTTTTTGCTTAAAAGCAGTGTTCACTAAACCTTTACTGTAGGCCACGTTTAATACAACCAAATACACTTTGAGTGTAGTTCATTCTAATAATTTTTTACTGGAACAAGCAAACATAATTTTTTTTTTGCCTAGTACCACTGTCTGGCCAATCATCTATGCTCAATTTCCATCAGAATATTTTTTGCCAACAACTGCAGAGTTGCCAATTTGTTCACATACAAAATGAGTGACAAAAGGCCTGCTGCTGGTGGAAGGGGGAATAGGCGTGGTGGAAAGGGAAAAACAGTTTGTGTCCGTGGGGTACGTGGGAAAGCAAGAGTAACATCTGCTGGAGAAAGAGCATCTTACAGCCAAAGTAAGATGTCTACTTCTTCCCTTGGAGATTCTGAAATTATCCCTTTCGTACGGACACAACTCAGACGACGATTAATTCCAATTCTAGATGAGGCACATAAACAGTAGGCACTTGAATGGATAGCAAGTGCTTCAGCAAGTCCTCCACCTCAACTTCTACTTCACAAATACACCAGTCCTCAGAGGTGTCACCACAATCCTACTTGCTTCCGCACAGCTCCTAAGTCTCGAGCCACCCATCTGAGTATGGGGTAAGACAGATTGTTGACTATGCATTGCTCTTCACTCATACTATAGCCTGGGAATCAGACGTCTGCTCAAAAACTTTTGTGAGTCAAGACGAGGTAATGATCTGCACTGATGCCCAGAAGCTTTTGGAGTCGGATCCAGGCCCAGATAAAGAAGGTTCTGAGCAAGCATAATGTAAACCCTCATTCATAAATTGTCAACTGCACCTTGGAGATCTTGTGAGCCCTTCCGCATACGACTCCTCCTGTACTTCCTCCCCCTCCTCTAGTGCCACCACCTGACTCCGAATACTGTTTAAAGTGTGCTCCAGCATGTAGATGACGCGAATAGTCATGCTGATAATGGCATAATCATCACTAAACATCTTTGTCGACATTTCAATACTGTACAGAATGGTGCATAGGTCCTTCATTTAAGACCACTCCAGCAGTGTGATTTGCCCACCTCTGGATCTCGTAGGCCCTGGTTATACGTCATGACGTATTGCACCAGGGCTCGTCGGTGCTGCCACAGTGTCTGCAACATGTGCAGAGTTAAATTCCATCGTGTCGGCACATCACATTTCAGCCGGTGAACAGGCAGGGTGAACGACTTCTGTAGAGATGCAAGGCGTTGAGGTACGGGATGCGAACGGCGGAAGTGAGCACACAACGACCGTGCCCTCTGCTGAAGGCCATCTAGGAACGGATAGTGTGCAAAAATTTGCTGGACGACCAGTTTTAAGACGTGAGCCATGCAAGGCACGTGTGTCACATTGCCCCGCCGGAGGGCTGCACCCAGCATTGCAGCATTGTTGCACACGGCCTTCCCTGGCTGCAGGTTCAGTGGACACAAGCAATGATGAAACAGCAGACCACATGTGACGACCGTCCGCTGTAAGGCTGAGCTGCTGGTAAGGCAGTACCCCGAGAAACCCCGAGACCCTTAACCCCTATACAGGGATCTGGAATTATAGCGGAGCCCAGGGGGTAGCTGCCTATGGGAGCAGCAGAGCAGGGAGGTCGTCTAGGAAGGGAAAAAATCAGGAAGCGAAGAACGTAGTCAGGAGTCCGAGTCAAAACCGAGAGGGCAGCGAGGTACAAAATCGTCAGGCAGTTGCAGAGTCAAAAAATCCAGGCAAAGGTCAAGGGCAAAAACCAAGAGGGCAGCAGAGGTACAAAATCAATAGGCAGAGGCAGAGTCAGAAATCCAGGCAAGGTCAGACACAAAACTAAACACACACTATCACTGGGGAACCAAAACTATATCTGGCGGCCTGCAAGACAGGCTCCAATGTATTTGAAGGGCGCGGTTACCTCCCATAGGCTGGAGCTCACAGCCTGATGACCTCATCCGAACCGCCCCTAGAGCCAGGCCAGATGGAGATGCACGACTGGCTCCACCCAGCCCACCTCTGACAGAAGAACGCAGGCTGCGCCTAACGGACACCTCTGCAGGGCCCGCTCTTCTGCGACCAACACCACCCAGAGGGGAAACACAGCGGCGCTCAGCGACAGAGGCAGACGTCGCTGGAGCAGGTCCATATGAGGACAAGGCCTTCCTATCACCAGCACCACCAGACGAAGGAATCCGGCTCCTCCCAGCGGCCGAGGCAGGAACACCGGCCACCGAGTCCGATGGCGATGTGACACCACAACTCCTCAGCTGTGTGACTCACATTTCCCATACATTTCAAGGCAAAGACCACCTGATACCGTTGAGCCCTGCTGCCATCATGGTAAGGAGGTGTGCAGGATTCCTTGTGCGCAGTTAGAACTTCGGTGGCATTACCAGACAGGCTTTGGGTGCAGGTAGAGGACCGAGACGAGTTTGAGGAGGCAGAAGCAGTGGAGAAACTTCTACATACAGAGGATTGACGCACAACTCGAGGGGACAGCAGCCCCTTCTCCTGCTGTCTTCATAGTTACCCAGATTTTTTGGTCGCTATTTACATTTTGGCGACAAATCTTATGGTACCTTTACACGCCGCTACGGAAGGTTAGAAACCACCGGGTGTCTCACGTGCACGTTTCAATGGTTCCTAAAGGTACCTGATACCGCATTTACACGCCGCTACAAGGTGCTCCACAGTAGGTTTTTTCGATCCCTGGAAGCACCGACGGGTGCCCCAGGTTACCTTCTGTAGAGCACCTTCCCTGATTTACATGCCGCTACCACAAGGGAATATGGGAGGACCTGGGGCAGCACATAGGCGTGCCAGAGTTGTGGATTACGAGATGCTCGTACGGTGATTGGACAATGCAATAACATCATGATTGGCCAGCCAGTACAGGGAGGCTGGCTAATACATGATGCTATTGCAATTGTGTAGTGTGACTGGTCAGCTCCTTAAATATGCCGCCCTATGCAGGGACAACAAATCGTAACGCAGGATCTTCCACCAATGATCGCTGATGGGGCGCGATATCCCAGAGGCTGTGTCACGCCCCAGGGAGTTCACTAGGTGTCGAAAATACCTTCCTGTTCCTCAATTACACGTCGCTACCATAGGGTTTATACCTACTTGTTTTTGAGCACGGCTGGGAAACAGGTGTCGACAGAGACCGGTGGCAACAACCTGAATTACACGCCGCCACCTCGCGGTGTTTTGACGGTACAAGATACAATTGTCTCCGACACCCGGTGGTTTCTAACCTTCCGTAGCGGCGTGTAAAGGTACCATTACAGATAACATGAGGAGACTAAAGGCTTGTGGAATTTGGAATGTGCTGCATGAAAGTCACCTCACCAACAATTTTCAGCTTGCAACTGTGGGGCAATTGATGCCACTGAAGTGTTGTCTGGGCCCAAATTTTGGGGAAAAATGGAGACTCTTGTTGTAGTCCCCTAAATGTGACACAATGCTCAGAGCGTGCACGAGGCCTTCCAGATGCTGCGTTAAAAACCGAACCAAATACTCATCGCCTGCACATGGCCTTCCAGATACTGAGGTAAAACGCACCAAATTTTATCATCATCTGTACATGGCCTTACAGATAGTGAAATGAAACGCACCAAATAATCATCTGCACATGGCTTTACAGATACTGAAGTGAAACGCACCAAATAATCATCATCTGCACATGGCCTTACAGATACTGAAGTAAAACACGCCAAATAATCATCATCTGCACATGGCCTTACAGATACTTAAGTGAAATGCACCAAATAATCATCATCTGCACATGGCCTTACAGATACTGAAGTAAAACATGCCGAATAATCATCATCTGCACATGGCCTTACAGATACTGAAGTAAAACTCAACAACTACTCATCGTGTGCATGATGCCTTACAACTACTGTAGTAAAAACTGATTTTGGAAGGGCATGACATGCCTATATCTGTGTCTCCTCCCCCTTTTACTCTTCCATCTCTTTTCTTTTCGCATTTTTATATATACTTGTCACTTTTCCATGTGTTTGTTGTATCTTCTAAGTAGTTTGTCACCTTTTGGATACTTTAGAAGGTGTTTTCTATGTGTTTGTATGTGTTTGTGTTTGTGTTTGGCTGCTATTGTTTTTAATGGGATTTGACGGTGTTCAACGAACATTCGACGAACAAACGCCCAATTCGGCGAACTAAATCTAATTAGAACACTAGGGTGGTGGCTCATCTCTAGTGCCGATAAAGAAAGTACAACTCATACTAAAAAACACAAAAAACCCTGATATAAATTTGGTACAAAAATTAAAATAAAGATTATTGCCCTTAGATTAAGTTAATGAAAAAAATGCTTTGTCTTGTAGAATTAAAATAATCTGTTCCATAAGGGGTCAGTTAAGATTCAAATTAGAGATCTTGTCTACTGTATTATGTGTGAGCAACAGGAAAAAAGTTTATATAATATGAAATACTGGAATAGAGTGAAATGCAGCTCATTTGTACTTTATATTTACTATAACTAGGCTGTACACATTTCATCAAAATCACTCAGATGAAAACTGATCATTCTCAAGGTCAATTTACGCAACAAAACATCATTGCCTCATCTAAGGAACAACTGAAATTTCAAATTCCAATATGTATTTTAAGACTTGCATTCAACCAGCATAATGGCCACTTTACACGTCCCAACATCGTTCCGATATTGGATACAACGGCACGGGAGCGCGCATTTTTTGGGCAGAATTCCAAGATCACATAGGAGCTGTTACACAGCGTGATATCGACAGGCAATGCCACTGCGATGTGTACGCTCCCTTGTACGGGCGACCCAGGAACGACCATTTAACATGGGCGAGAATAGGGGAAGCTGTACTACAAGTCGTTGTTGGGCTTTCACACAGCACGATCCTGCCACGTCACCTATCCAATATCGGGCCGCTGGAGAGCCTGCTCATTTCTTCCCCGATATCGGTTTGGCATCGTTCTTGCATCTCATTGGACATTTGCACCATACAACGCACGAACATTATCGGGGACAACACACCAACCACGTGACTTTTTATCGGAGTTGGACGCCGATATCGGGACGTGTAAAGTGGCCATAAGACCTAAACATTACCTTCCTTGTTGCAAAGTTCACTATTTATACCCTAACACAGAAAGAAAATTATAATTGTATTCCAATTTTGTTAGATGTAATAATATTCATAAGGTTGCCTTTCTAATAATCAGTCAATCTAAGATTGTAATTAAAATATACATTCTATTTCAAACTGCCATTAAAATCATTAAAATGTGTGTGCATGACCTATATTTTGTGAATTAGCTTGCTTTCAAAATATATCAAAAAATGCTCATCTCATCACATCAGAGGATTTAGCAATAAAACCTGATTTATTAAAAGGAGCAGTCTAAGGTTAGAAAGAAATATGAACACTTAAGGCAAGTCATGCTTTTCAGATTACATGAAAATAATAAATTGGCAAATCGGTATTATAGATTTTTTAAATATCTATGGTATGTGATGGTTCATAAAGTTCAAGAACAGACACTGCAAGATATATTATAACATAATAGATATAGATCATAAGCTGTAGAAAAAAACAATATGATTGTGGAGCCTAAATAATCCTTTGATGTAAATCTCAACAATATGACTTGAAGAATGAAAAATAAAATGGCATAATCGAATAAAATAGTATAAAAAAAAGTCAAACAAAAATAATAGAGTTGTGTAGAAATGACTTCCTGCTGGAAATAGCTGTACAATCATTTTTACAACAAAGCTGCTCAAATATATTAGTAATATTTGTTAGTACAATAATATCATTGTTTTATTGTGGTTCAATTCATTATCTATCTCTGGATTTTATAAAGAAGGAAAAATATTAGGACACGAAATGATGGGCAGGAAGGCAGGCAGGTACCAGTATAAACTTTGACTGGCAGTCGGCTTTGCAGCTCATCAGTGCAGAGATAGCTGTCAGTCAGTATGGTTGTGTACTTACAGCTGACACTCTTAGTTATGTAAGTGGTGAATGTAGCAACATCAGTATGCATATATAACTGAAAGCCAATGGCTTCCGGGAGGAATACATTTTAAAGCTGTGCTTTAAGTGTAGAAGTGCCTGGCTTCACTGTTAGAACTTTCATTGTACTGCGTTATCATTCTGCTCCTGTTTGCTTAATGTGTGCTCAATACAGACTTTCACTTTAATACTTTGTCTCAGTCATGTATTTGACACCCTCATGCCATTAGATTCCTGAGTTATTTGCAATAGTTATTACAACCATAAGTAAATAGGAGATAATCCAATTCTATGGTGGCTGCGCTTCCCGTGGTGATGATTTTAAGAACTTCTTGTCCACAAATAAAATTTATTGCTCAAAACATACAAAAATATAAGAAACTGATACAACGCGTTTCGGTAGAGACAACCGCCTTTCTCAGATATCTGGGGAAGGAGGTTGTCTCCACCGAAATGCGTTGATTCTGTTTTTTATATTTTTGTATGTTTTGACCAATAAATTTTATTTGTGGACAAGAAGTTCTTAAAATCATTACCACGGGAAGCGCGGCCACCATAGAATTAGATTATCTCCTAATGAACCTTTATTCTTGTGGGAATCTGTGGCAGGACACAACATAGGATCAATTCAACGCAAGCAGAAGACCTGGATAAACCTCCAAAGTGTGACGAGGCTTTGGAAAAACTATATGCTTCAGGTTTTATGGCAAGAGGTGAGTGCATAAAACTTCATTAAAAAGGCACCAGAGAGTTACCTAGGTAACGCGCTGAGATTGGCACCGCATGTTTGTTCTGTTATATATACCCTACAGGTGAATCACCTTACTTCTTAAACCATAAGTAAATGTTTTAATTCTTTTGGGAGCCACCAGGGTTTAGTCATGCAGGCATGCCCAGGGCACATACAGTCAATGCTCACAGCATTGAGAGAGGCAGCTGCAAGCACACCCTGGCATTGATAGTCGGCTCTGCAGAGCATCAAAGCTAGGCTGGCTGGCAGTCAATAAGCAGGATGTGCCTACAAGCGCCGTTCTCACTACTGTGAAAGGTTACTGTAGCCATGCCTGCATGATTTAAATTCAGTGACTCTCATAAAGTTTATTTCACCCAGGAGCAGAACCTTCAGTTCAGTGGCTGCTATTAACCTGCTGATTAACCCTATATCTGCAGGTTTAGGGCATTACCCATCTTGACACGTTCTCCTTAACTGTGAATAAAAAATATTATTTTCTAATACACAAAGAAATAGATCATTTTCAATAACAATATTCATTTGCAGATATAGAGTTAGTCAGCAGGTTAATAGTGGTAATGGACATTACATGTTCCCTTTGAAAGACAGTTTTGTCTCTGAAATTTAACTAGCTGAAAATAAGGTACTTAATAAGTATACTGGTTTTGAAGGTTGAGGGGCAAAATCTACCTCAAAATCAAACTTTGGTACACAAGGGTTTAAGTTGTGATTGTGCTGCAAGCGCTGTTGCATCCTGCATTTTTCATTCCTAAAATATACGTTATTGAAAGCAGAAATACATAAAGAACTGGAATATTTCTCTTTGTCACCAGAAATCCTGCTTGTGTGCCATATTCCATTATGAGTTATGAAGCAGTTCCGACTGAGTGATGAAAACTATAAATATGTAAATAAGTGAACAATAACTGATCATCTTTTCAAAATGAAAAATATTACACACCTGGAAAAGCACCAGCAAAAATGTTGGCATTTTATAAATTTAAACAAAGGAACCAAAGTATATTTAATGGCTAAATAACCCAGAATACCAATAAATATACATTATAAGATACAGTTTATTTTTGCTATGCAGAATAACAATCTCAAAAAAATTTACTAAAAGAAGAAAGATGCATTCCTTTGTAAAATTCTAGAGTTTATAAAATCCACAGGATGTTCAGAATTCCTCACTATTTTATGCTACAACTGAATGAGATTTTGAAAATCCAATCCACAATTATTCTACTTTTTTAGCTTTATGTGGATAATTTCCACTGAAATCCGCTATAAATTTACTGTTTGAATGATATCATATGTTACACATCTGCAAAATATGAACCACCTGATGAAGACGGTCTTCCATACCGTCGAAACGCGTTGTGGAGTGTGCATGAGGCTCAAATAAAGGTTTGTTAAACTTTACCACTCCTGTGGTGTTCTAATAGAATAGACATTTGCCATAGAAGCATAATGACTAGATTCATTTTGATTGAAGGATTGTGACCGTGTGATCGGATTTACAGTTTTTAATTCACATTATGTTTAGAAAGGGGCAAAACTAGAAAGAAATATTTAAAAAGTAGGCCAATGCCTTTACATTTTTGCTAATATGATTTGAGATGGTTTGGCTGTCTTCACTTGCACATCTTGCAAAATGGTAACCATGGGAATAATACTGCTTGTTACAGTAACCTCAATATTAGATCTAGTTTGCTTTCTACTAATTCAACTGTTGTGGCAGCAAAGGTTATAAATGATATACTGTTTGTGAACCACTCAACAAGTACAGTGAAAACTGGGATTACAAGCAACTTGGCTTGAGAGCATTTTGCAAGACAAGCTAACATTTTTTTTTTCAACCATAAATTTTTATTGAGTATTAAGTAATAGTAACAATAGTGTGTACACAGCATAATAGCGGGACAAAAATAGAAGTAAAGTAGTAGCACCTACCTGCGTAGCAATACAGCCGAGCAGCCAAGGCCAGGGGTGGACACGATCCCCGACCCTTGCTCAAGCGGGCAGGACCTTCTAGTGAACAAAAGCAGGGTACTGCAAGTCAGTAATTAAATCTACAGTCCATAACAAGTAAGATAAGAACAGTGAAGACAAAAAAAAAAAGAAAGAAAAAAAACGTAACTCCCATAAGCTATGAGTATAAAAGAGACATAGACAAGACAAGAGGGTATTGGCAGCGAAAGGAATAGAGGTAGGAAGGGAAAGGGAGGGAGAAGGTGTGGGAGTAAAAGGGTACCTCCCGAGAGCAGGCACCCTACAAGTTGGCACCTGCTGCATAATAATCCCACGGGGCCAGACGTCCAGAAAGCATTCCACAGAGTTATTCAACAAAGCCGTAAGGTGTTCCATACATCTGACATCCATGATTCTACTCATGAGCCTCTGGAGTAACGGTGCACTCTTCTGTTTCCAGCATCGTGCAATTAGGCACCTAGCCGCAGTGAGGCTATGATACATTAATCTGGAGGGTAGTTTGCCCACTCCCCGTGCTTCAGAGCCCAGGAGAAACACCAGAGGATCAAGTTCAACATCAGCGTACATTACTTTGTTAATTAGGACTCTGAATTGATCCCAAAAGGGAGAATCTTCGGACATGACCAGAATAAGTGGAGGAGAGACCCTGTGCCCCCCTCGCACCTGCCCGTGGAAGTACTCCAGTCTGTAATACCAAAACAATATAATTTTGTAAATGTTTTCCTTGTAAGACTACATACCGATGATTTAGCAGCATTCCTACAAATTACAGACCACTCCTGAGAGGAGATCCGCTTCCCCAAGGTAGATTCCCAACTGCGCATGTATAAAAAGGAACCATAAGATCCATCCTGTGGATCAGATATTAACCTGTAAATTTCAGAGATCAGACCCCTGGTGTCCGATCCCCTCCTGCAAAGTCTCTCAAATTCTGTAGAAATAGAGGCTCCTGCTTTACCAAACAGGGAGCTAGCAAGGTCTCTAATTTGCAAGTATTAATAGAATTCCCAGTTGGAGAGGGAGAAGTGACGTTTAAGAAAGTCAAAAGAATGAATCTGCATGGTGTTCCACATCTATAATATCTGCAAATCTAAACAGTCCTGCTTTAAGCCAGGGATGTACCATAGCAGATTCTAAACTACTTGGAAGTAGTGGTTGGTAGAGGAAGGACACCAAGGGGGAACAAGGCGATATAAGAGCGAACCTCCATGTACAGGAAAGCCATGAATCCCGTGTGATGTGCATGGGGCCCAAGAGGGGGAGGAGGGAGTCACACTGGGCAGGTGACCACACTGACTGGGAGCGTCTCGAAGGCGTAGATCAACTTGGGGAGTAAGCTCATCTTACCCACTGCTATTCGGCCTATCCGGGATAAGGGAAGCGATAACCACTTAGTCAAACAGGCTTTCAAATCTTTAAAGAGGGAAGGAAAGTTAAGTTTATAGTTTAATAGTTTAAGAGTGTCGTAAGAGGAGGTGATATTAACCACTAGGTATTTCACAGCGTCCAACTTCCACCTAAATTTAAAATTCAGGCGCAAGTGGTCCAACATCTCAGGGGAAATGTTCAGTGGCATGGCATCCATTTTGCTGGAGTTAATTTTATATCCAGAAAGATCTCCATAATTCTTCAGAGCACGCACTAGATTTGGGATAGGGATATGGAGATTGGTAAGTGTAAGGAGGACATTGTCCACGAAAAGCAAAATCTTAAATGATTTTCTCCCAACCATAACCCTCGAGATGTCAGGGTCCTGCCGGATGGCTGCCGCAAGGGGCTGAATGCGAAGGCAAACAGGAGGGGCAACAAGGGGCACCCCTGTCTAGTGCCATTCAAAATAGAGAAAGCCTTAGAAGTATGAATTGGGAGTTTAATGGCTGCTGTGGGGTATAAGGATTTCAATGCCGACATGAAGCTGCCTTAAATGCCGAAGACTTGCAAAATTCCAAACAGGAAAGGCCAAGAGAGGTGGTCAAAAGCCTTCTCTGTGTCAAGACTCAATACCAGCATCTGCTGTTTCCTCTGATTTGAGATGCCCACCAAGTCTATCACCCTTCTAGTGTTATCTCCCCCCTGGCAGCAGGGAATAAAGCCCACCTGATCTTTATGTATAATCTGGGGTAGCCAGTTGTTAAATTTGGAGGCCAATAGCTTGGTGAATATCTTCAAGTTGGAGTTCAGAAGAGCTATTGGCCTATAATTTACACAATCCATGGGATTTCTAGGCGACTTCGGGAGGAGAAGTAGATGTTCGTGCAGCATCGTGGGTGGGATTTGATCTCCATGAAGAAAGGAGTTAAACAATACAGACATGTGAGGGAGTATATCCTTAGCAAATGACTTATAATAAGAGTAAGGGGGATTACACCATTAAGTGCATCAATCGCCCATGGGATTTCACAGCTGATGGAGTCTGTAAATTGTAAAGTTTATTATAGAAGTTGTAGAAAATTTCTGCTATGATGTCAGGGTGGTAATGGGTGACCCCCGTATCATCCTTTAAGCTCTCCCTGAGTCTGACCTCCTCTCTAAAAGTGCTCAAAGAGGGAGATAGTAAAATCTTCTTCTCCTAAAGCTTCAATTGAGTGGCCAGGGAGACCTTCTGAGCCTTAGCAGATCTTTTGGCCCTAGCACCCTCCCTTATACAATGGCCCCTCATCACGGCTTTATGAGCCTCCCAAAGGACTGCCGCTGAAGAAACCGAGTCCACATTGAGCTGGAAATATTCCACAAGCTGGTTTTGTAAGAAGGTCCTGATGACAGGGTCCTTGAGCAGGGACTCATTGACCGGATTTAGGCCAGGTAAAGGCCCCCTTAAGGTCCATGATCAGAAGAGCATGGTCCAACCAAGTAATGGAGCCCAACTCCACTCTCCTAAAGCACCCCAGCAGAAGAGAGTTTACAAAGAACTATCTATCCTGGTATGGGTCTAGTGAGGATGAGAAAAAAAAAGAAAATGCCCTCTCCTGGGTGATCCACCATCCAAGTATCAAAAAGAGCTTCGGATCTAAAAATCTTCCGGTAGGTTAAGGATAACATCCGTAAAGCTTCAGAGGTTGGGTGACCCTGGATAGAGAGCCTATCAGATACTTCCGAAAACGGGAGGTTGAAGTCACCACCCAATAATGTTGCCACAGGAGAAAGTACTCCAATCAAAGAGTGGACCTCCCTCAGGAAGCGGATCTGGCCATCATTCGGGGCATAAATGTTGGCCAGTATATGAGGGGATTCTTCTATAAGAGCCTTAAAGACCACGTATCTCCCATTAGTGTCTATATGAGAAGCAGTGACTTGATTAGGGCAGTTAGGAGCAATCAGCATCACCACCACCCCTTTCCCAGAGTCCGAGTAGGCTGAGTATTGTTGAGGAAAATTATGTGTAGTGAATTTAAACAAGCCCGTAGAGACAAAATGTGTTTCCTGAATGAAGGTAATATCGGCACTAGCAGAACGGAGCCCCTGAAGAACTAATTTCCTCTTACGAGGGAGAGTTGTGAGGGCAATAAGGTCGATGTCAAAGGTATACCTTTATGGATGCAGTAGTCCGCAAGAGTAATCACAGCAGGGCTGGTCGACCGACTCAGGTCTAGCTCGACTCGTGCCAAGTGGGTGGACGTCGTCTGGGAGGACACATAAGGAAGGAACATCAAGGAAAAGGGGAGACAAGGACAAACGTTAAGAGAAATATGAAACAAAATTACCAAAAATCTTGTGAAAACGGTAATCAACATTACCTGGGAGTTAACCGGGCCAGGTATCTCCCAAGAGTGTATGCCCAGGCCACTCAGGGCCAAGAGAAGGATAGGGGCAAAACCCACCTTAACCCCCAGGAGAGACCCCATAGTAGGCTGAGGGGATAGTGTCCAGAGAGTCCGAGTCTATTTTAGTGAGCAGCTCCGCCGCTTCAAAAGTAGAAGAAACAAAATGAACAGAATGAAGCCCCACCAACCCCCATCCTGCCAGCCCCCCAACTAGGATGCCTCCCTGGATGGAGCGGCCAAAGACGCCCAGGGAAGTTGTAGAGTCTGACAGAATAGCACAATAACGCAACAGGTAATACGGGAGAGGTGCAGATAAAGCTGAAACTTCATGCCATTATATGTGGGAGTATAGTTTCTCATCCTGGCCTTGGACATGATTAGTTCTTTAGTGGCAAAATCATATGTGGAGACACGGGGTTCAGTGGGTGCTCTCGTCTGCTGGCCCAGCTGCCTTTCGAAAGACACCATGGACCAGAGCTCATTCTAACTGAACGCTCAAGCTCCTTACCCGTGGATGGAACACTACTCAGACAACACAGGGTGAGGAAAACACAATATTAAGGCTTTATTGGATCCCCAAACAGTTAATATCATCTAACACATAACCAACAAAACACACAATGTAACAGCCAGCAGTCTCATCCTTCCGCTGGCTCACCAAGGATTATTCGTGCCTCAGGCTGGTTTTGCACTGCAGTTTTTTGCCTGATCAGGTTCCATCTGGATTGTGTGCCAAAACCAGGAGAGGAACTTGCAGAGAAAAACTATAATTGAAAGATTGACACCTGTTCTGAGTTTTGGAGCCACTCCTGGTTTTGACACACAAACTGGATGGGACCTGATAAGGACAAAAACTGCACTGATAAACCAGCCTCAGAGTATCGGGCTACTTACTCCTAACCAGCAGCACCCTGCTTTTGGCAGGCACCCACTGAGAAAGGAATAATGCCAGATTTAGGAAGCTGAGCTAGCACAACAAAGTCTGTAGCCAGGTGACTGGATTATGCCAACCTGTGTTGCTTCCTTATGTAGCCTTTGATATTCCAGCCGAATCCTAACATTCGATTCTGAAGTCCATGTGGTGATATAATCCAGGTTCTGATCCCTTTGGTAGGCACCAAAGTGCCTATGCCTGGGGTTATGGCCTGCCAATCGGATCCTAGATTAGCAGCATGTATCAAGTCTCATGCACCTCTAGTCGAGACCGAAATCCCTAGACTGAGACCAGAAAACAAATCACTCTGGTTTATGAACATGATTCACTGAAAAAGGACATTAAAATCAGCACAGAAAAACTCACCAAAAAATTGCCACGTAAATATCCATTTAATTCAGCAGCAGATTGTCAGCTCCCCTTGAAGGCAAACCAGGTGTCATTAAATCGGTGCACGATCACTTACAACCCACAGTTGGGGGCGGTTGTGGCACCAGCGACAAGCCATACTGTCAAGGAAGCGACCGGTGGCATTCAGAAGCGCAGCTTGAGAATGGGAAAAATAACAAAAATCAAACTCTTCAAAGATCTGAAAAACAACTAAAAAAAGTAATTCGGACAAAATGCTAACTGACAGGCGGGTCAATGACTCAATAACTTGGCTTTTGTTAGGGAAGTCCACTTTAATCACAGGAATAACTAGCAGCTTTCTCATTGCTACCCGAGATGGAGGTTGACATGATGTGCATGATAGTCTCAGGTGGTCACAGGGACTACCCCTCAAGGGGGAAAAGAAAGGGACCCAGCCACCCCATTCAAAAATACCTCAGTGCCAGGGGCTGTAGTGGTGATGTCCAGGTCTCTGGGGAGTCCTGACCTCTCAGCAGGTAACTCGCCCTCAGGTGCAGTTGGGGACTCCTTCTGCCTCGCCGCCTCCCACTTCCTGGATGACCCCCTACATCTGAGTGCGGCATGAAAGGGCCTCCTCATCCTCACCTGCTACTGTGCTTGATCCAGGCCTAGGAAGGAAGCCTCCAGTGCAGTCCGTTGCTTTGGCGTGCTCGCCGCTGGCTACTGCAAGGCTTTGATGCATCCGGGACCCATATTGGAGGTAAACCATGGGGATGCAAGGACTTGATATACTGATGGAGCTGAGGGTCAGTGGGAGCTTCTCTGCACAGTGTCCTCTCAGCACAGCATCCAGACATGCCCCTCCAGCTAACATTTTTAATAAATTGTAACTTGGTGTAAGAGCAAGATCTGCAGTAAGAGCAAAGTGTCAGCTCTCCACACCATTCTACAGTACTGTGTCTCCCTCCCTGCACAGATACAGTACAGTATAAGACATCAATTGCGGTCTTTTCCTCACGTCCGAGTTCTGGCCTTTGCTTGTTCACCATAGAACTGCAATTAATTGCAGAACTGTAATAGTTTTATACAGTAAATATTTTTGCGTTGGGGAACAAGTCATCTGCATTTCAATTATTTCTTATGGGAAAATTTGCTTTGATATGCAGGGTGGGCCATTTATATGAATGCACCTAAATAAAATGGGAATGGTTGGTGATACCAACTTCCTGTTTGTGGCACATTAGTATATGGGAGGGGGAAAACTTTTCCAGATGGGTGCTGACCATGGCGTCCATTTGAAGTCGGCCATTTTGGATCTAACTTTATTTTTTTCAATGGCAAGAGGGTCATGTGACACATCAAACTCATTGAGAATTTAAGAAAAACAATGGTGTGCTTGGTTTTAATGTAACTTTATTCTTTAATGAGTTATATACAAGTTTATGACCACTTATAAAATGTGTTCAAAGTGCTGCCCATTGTGTTGGATTGTCCATGCAATCCTCTTCTCCCACTCTTGACACACTGATTGCAACACAGCAGAAGAAATGTTAGCACAGGCTTCCAGTATCCATTGTTTTCAGATGCTGCAAATCTCGTATCTTCACAGCATAGACAATTGCCTTCAGATGAGTGATGAGGAAAAATTTTTGGTGAATGGTGAAGTTAACAAACAAAACCACCGCTATTGGTCTGACACTAACCCACAGTGGATAGATCTCTCCAAGACTGTTGGAACACAAAAATTGATGGTATGGTGTGGCGTATGGGGTACAAAGATAGGGTGGCCATTTTTCATCAATGGAAACTTCAATGCCACTGGATATCTGAATCATGTAGCAATTTTAGATATCCAGTGGCATTGAGGTTTCCATTCCATTCTATTATTGATCACCGCAAGATATGCCTGCTCAGGAGGATGTCATCTTCCTCACCTCTCAGGGGCAGAGGATCCAGCACTGGTTTCACATGCCTAAGGAGGGCCTGAGAAGCTCACAGTAAGGAGGTGAGATATTCCCCATGCCAGCCAGTAGCACCAGATGCCACACTCCAGGGGATCTTGCAGCATGCCTGGCATTCATTATTACACATGCAGCCTGTAACACAGCTGCTAGATAGGCAAATCCAGGAGCATAATGAGGATGAGGAAGAGGAGGAGGTATTAGAGGCAGAAGGCCCTGTTTCCCAGCCGTGTGTGGCACCTCCACCAAAGACCTTCAACTGGGAGAATTCCATGTGGGTACTTCTACCCACTCTAAGCATCTGTCCAAAATGGCTTGAATCACCCTGTCCTGTCTCCTTTCTTGAGGAGATTTGGCTTACAGATGCCATTGCCCAAGAGTGGTTGCATGGGCCTAAGGCCAATGACTTTGATGATCAATGTAGCCAAGGTAAGGTGGTGGCATTCATGCAGGATAGCGGATTGGCATCATAGCCGAACACGGAAATGGTCATCGATGCTACACCAGCAGGTCCACTCTGCTTCATGATCATCTTCCTAAAAGACTCTGCACAATCTATGCTGTGAAGGAGTTCACCTTCAGGAAGGTAATGGGCAGCAAGGGGTGTTCACGGTTTGCATAAGTCGAGTTGCCACCATCAATGATTTTCAAAAGTTGCATCAGAAGACAGATTGGGAGAGAAAGTGGTGTCCAGTGGAGGTTAGGAATGTCTTGGTTAGCCGGTCAGCTGCACCCAAACCCACAGGAGCCATCGATCCTGCAGGGCATGTCGGTGGTGCCCAAGTTGGTCCCATCTGTCATAGAGGGTGTGGTGATCCTCTAATTCCTCCATCCTCTTCTCCAGCAGTAGCCATGACGGGGTGTGCAGGGGGCAGGTGGTGGCAGAGAATGCCCCTTGAGGGGTAGTCCCTGTGACCACCCGAGACCATCATGCACAATGTCGACCTCCATCTTGGGTAGCAATGAGAAAGCTGCTAGATAGTTATTCCTCTGATTAAAGTGGACTTCCCTAACAAAAGCCAAGTTATTGGGTCATTGACCCGTCTGTCAGTTAGCATTTTGTCCAAAGGACTTTCTTGAGTTGTTTTTCAGTTCTTTGAAGAGTTTGATTTTTGTTATTTTTCCCATTCTCAAGCTGCGCTTCTTCTGCTGGATTACTGGGACTGCAGCCTTTAGGCTACACATCAAAGCCCTTAATGGACTCTACACCATTGTAATGAGTCTGCTGATCCTTGCAGGACTCTCCTTATATATACTGTGTATATTCATATATGTGTGTTTGAGACTTATTATATTAAGAAAATTAGCCCTCGCACACGGCACATAAAAAGACAAGATCAGGATTTGGTTCTGATATGTTTTATTGAGATACCACAGTCAATAAAAATTGTTCCTCATATCACAATTCAATTTTGACATTTCGACAAAAAACATATGACTTCATCAGAACATGATTTTTATCTGTATGTACACATAAAGAAACAAATATTAGAACAGGATAATTGCACACATGTATATTTTACAACTCATTAAACATATTTACGTAAACTCTCCTGCTCTCACCTGCTAACCCTCTCCCTGCTCCTCCTACTTGCTGGCAAATCTTGGGCCCCCCTCGCTACATTCCCACAGTCACCTACACCCCACCCCCACAACCCACCACCAACCCTCGTAACCTCACCATCACCCTCCCTCGCAACCTCACCAACCTTAGACCCATCCTCCCAGCCCCTGCTCCCCCAATCTCCCTGTGAGGCGCAATTTGGAACGCCCGCTCAGTCTGTAATAAACTCACACACATCCACAAAATCTTTATTTCTATGATGACTGGGGACGGGGATGGGGGGGTGCAATCACAAATTTTTGATGACCCGGGGGGGGATGCTAACAGGATGTTCCGTCCGCAGCTCACTTACCATCTCCGGCGCCGCTGCTGCATCGCCGGCCGGCCCATTCCTGGGGGAGCATCCCTAGGTATGGGCTATACCACCAGCCCAGGGAGCACTTGCCCCCCTGCCACCTGGGCCAGTCCGCCCCTGGTGTCGGCATACTCCTGTCCGACACCTGCTCCTTCCACAACCCCCCTCTGCTACTCTTCCCTCTTTCGAGGCTCACTCTGCCCACATCTTCTCCCCCTGTAACCTCCAGCTGGCCGTCATCAACCGCCCCCCTGGATCCATCCCCACCTTCCTCGACCACATCACCACCTGGCTACTTTACTTCCTCTCTGCTGATATCCCCACCATTATTATGGGTGACTTCAATATCCCCATCGACACTGCCCATCCAACTGCCTCTCAACTTCTTTCCCTGACCTCCTCCTTCAGGATCTCCCAATGGTCCTCCTCCACCACCCACGAAGGTGGCCACATGCTGGACCTCATCTTTACCCGTCTTTGCTCCCTTACTAACCTCACAAACACATCCCTCCCCATCTCTGACCACAATCTACTGACCTTCTCCTCACTCTCCTCCCCTTCTACGCCACCTCCTCTCCGTAAACTCGATCACCCCCGCAGAAACCTAAAACACATTGATCTACACTCACTCTCTGAATCCCTCCTCCCTCTCACTGACATAACATCCATACGCGACACAGACACTGCCACCACCCTCTACAACACCACGCTAACCAAGGCCCTCAACCTAGCCACACCCCTCACACACCACGCTCCACAGGCAACCCTGGCACACCGCCCTCACTAAAGACCTGAAACGAGCATCCAGGGTAGCCGAGAGGCGATGGAAAAAATCACATTCCACTGAGCACTTTTCACTGTTCAAAAAGTCCCTCATCGCCTTCAAGAATGCTCTTGCTACCGCCAAACAAACCTTCTTCTCATCCCTAATAACCTCCCTGGCCCACAATCCCAAACAACTTTTCAAAACCTTCAATTCCCTACTCCGCTCGCCCGCTCCCCCTCCATTTCCCCTTATCTCTGCTGAAGACTTTGCCTCCTTCTTCAAAGAAAATATTGACAGTATCAGAGGCAGCTTTGATCCACTGTCCCCACAGCCTCACCTCTCGACTATACTGCCCACTCCTTCCATCATCTGCTTCCCCACCATAACTGAAGACCAGCTCTCCTCCCTCCTGTCAAAATCACACCTCACCACCAGCGCCCACGACTAGCTCCCATCCCACCTCATTCCCAACCACTCCTCCGTTATCATCCCAGTCCTGACTCATCTTTTCAACCTATCACTCACCACTGACACATTCCTCTCAGCCTTCAAACATGCCTTGATCACACCCATCCTCAAAAAACCCTCCCTTGACCCCACGGCTGTCTCCAACTACCACCCTATATCTCTCCTCCCCTCCGCCTCTAAACTACTTGAACAGCATGTCCACTCTGAGCTGTCCTCTCCTCCTGCTCCCTCTTCGACCGCCTGCAATCCGGCTTCTGACCCCTCCACTCCACTAAAACAGCACTGATCAAAGTCACCAATGACCTACTGACTGCCAAAAGCAAGAGCCACTACTCTGTCCTCCTCCTCCTCGACCTGTCCGCCGCCTTTGACACTGTTGACCACTCCCTTCTACTTCAGATCCTGGAATCTCTTGGCATCACGGACCTTGCCCTCTCCTGGATCTCCTCATACTTAACGGACCGGATCTTCAGCATCACCCACTCCCACACATCCTCCTCGGCCTACCCCCTATCTGTTGGGGTCCCCCAGGGCTCAGTGCTAGGACAGTTACTCTTCTCAATCTACACTCTTGGTCTAGGGCAACTTATTGAGTCCCATGGCCTCCAGTACCACCTCTATGCCGATGACACACAAATCTACCTGTCTGGATCTGACATCGCCTCCCTACTATCCAAAATTCCGCAATGCCTGTCCGCCATCTCTTCCTTCTACTCTGCTCGCCTCCTTAAGCTGAACATGGACAAAACCGAGTTCACCATCTTCCCCCCAAGCGGCTTCCTCCCCCTCACTACCGGGCCTATCCATCGTTGTCAATGACTGCTCTCTCGCCCCAGTCACCCACGCCAAGTGCCTCGGGGTTATCCTTGATTCTTCCCTCTCCTTCAAGCCCCACATCCAAGCCCTCGCCATCTCCTGCCGACTCCAGCTCAAAAACATCTCTCGGATCTGCACTTTCCTTGACCACTACACCGCTAAAACCCTTATTCCTGCTCTCATCATCTCCCGGCTCGACTACTGCAACCTCCTGCTCAACGACCTTCCCGCTACCACCCTTTCACCTATCCAATCTATCCTTAACTCCGCTGCCCGCCTAATCCATCTGTCTCCCCGCTACTTCCCTGTCTCCCCATAATCAGCAGTTTTGCGCTTCCGGCCACTGTGCCGCTATCACGCGCTGCGAGCGATGGCGCGCACGCGCCATCGCGAGCCGCTGACACTGGCCGGAAGCACAAAAAAAAAAGCCGCCGGACACCACTAACCCCCACACCCCAACCACTGCCCGCTCCACGCACAGCCCGCTGCTTACCCGCCACATCCTCCCTTCCCCCCGCTCCCGCGCCACATCCTCCCGCTCCCCCGATGCTCACTGCGACATTCCATGACAGCGGGGGGCGCAGCTAACTAAGCAGGCATTGTGCTGATGGCACCTTGCATGATGTCAGAATGACATCTGCTTCCTGCGCTGTCATTAGCCCGCTTTCGGCCATGTGAAATGCGACGTACTTATCACATGACCGCGAGCGCACCAATCACAGCACCGAACGCTGATGTCATTCTGACATCATGCAAGGTCCTATCAGCACAATGGCTGATCCTACTCCCAGGAGCGACCGGTCGGCGGAGGGTAAGTATAAGAATTTAACAGCCTCCTCCATCCTCACAGCCTCATAGCCTCCTCCAGCCTCACAGCCTCCTCTATACTCACAGCCTCTCCATCCTCACAGCGTCCTCCATCCTCACAGCCTCCTCCATCCTCACAGCCTCCTTCATCCTCACAGCCTCCCCATCCTCACAGCCTCCTTCAGCCTCACAGCCTCCTCCATCCTCACAGCCTCCTCCAGCCTCACAGCCTCCTCTATCCTCACAGCCTCCCCATCCTCACAGCCTCCTCCATCCTCACAGCCTCCTCCATCCTCACACCCTCCCCATCCTCACACCCTCCTCCATCCTCACACCCTCCTCCATCCTCACAGCCTCCTCCATCCTCACAGCCTCCTCATCCTCACAGCCTTCCCATCCTCACACCCTCCTCCATCCTCACAGCCTCCTCCATCCTCACAGCCTCCTCCATCCTCACAGCCTCCTCATCCTCACAGCCTCCCCATCCTCATAGCCTCCCCATCCTCACAGCCTCCTCCATCCTCACAGCCTCCCCATCCCCTCAGCCTCCTCCATCCTCACAGCCTCCTCCATCCTCACAACCTCCCCATCCTCACAGCCTCCCCATCCTCACAGCCTCCTCCATCCTCACAGCCTCCCCATCCCCTCAGCCTCCTCCATCCTCACAGCCTCCTCCATCCTCACTGCCTCCCCATCCTCACAGCCTCCTCCATCCTCAAAGACTCCTCCATCCTCACAGCCTCCTCCATCCTCACAGCCTCCCCCATCCCCTCAGCCTCCTTCATCCTCACAGCCTCCTCCATCCTCACAGCCTCCCTATCCTCACAGCCTCCTCCATCCTCACAGCCTCCTCCATCCTCACAGCCTCCCCATCCTCACAGCCTCCCCATCCTCACAGCCTCCTCCATCCTCACAGCCTCCCCATCCTCACAGCCTCCCCATCCCCTCAGCCTCCTCCATCCTCACAGCCACCTCAATCTTCACAGTATCCCTATCCTCACAGCCTCCTCCATCTTCACAACCTCCTCCGTCCTTACAGCCTCCTCCGTCCTCACAGCCTCCCCATCCTCACAGCCTCCCCATCCTCACAGCCTCCTCCATCCTCACAGCCTCCTTCGTCCGCCCAGCCTCTTTCATCCTCACAGCCTCCTCCATCCTCACAGCCTCCTTCATCCTCTCAGCCTCCTCCATCCTCACCCGCACTACCTGCCATCCTGCCAACCGTCGGCCCTGCTTCATCGCGACCGGCCTCGCGGCCTTCGCAAGGTCCACGGTGGCGTCTGCCCCCTCGCCGCTCTCTCACCGCTGGGGCCTCAGAGTCGCCATGCTGGTGGAGTGGCGGTCTAGGGGCTGTGGGCGGGTGCCGGAAGCCAGTCACGTCGTCCTGTGCGTGGCGGCGGCCAATGGGAGTGAGCTGACCGTGTCAGCCTGCAAAGCCTGACACGCCCCGCTCACTCTCATTGGCCGCCGCCGCTCCCGCCCCTCGGCATCCTGGACCAATCGGATGGCCGTCCTGTGTTTACCACACACCGCCCAATCCACTCCTTCTCCTCAGGTCACATATGTGACCTGAGGGGAGGGACTGATCCCTCTCTGCAGCACCCATCCCGCCGCAGAGGACAATGCCGTGTGACTGGTGCTGCGATCAGCCCCAGCACGCAGCCACGTCCTGCTGCCGAGCGGTGATGTCGCCGCTCCAGCCGCATCTCTCCTCACCCCTCCAGCTGGACCTCTCCTCACCCCTCCAGCCGCATCTTTCCTCACCCCTCCAGTCGAACCTCTCCTCACCCCTCCAGCCGGAGCTCTCCTCACCCCTCCAGCTGGAGCTCTCCTCACCCCTCCAGCCGGACCTCTCTTTACCCCTCCAGCCGGACCTCTCTTTACCCCTCCAGCCGGACCTCTCTTTACCCCTCCAGCCGGACCTCTCTTCACCCCTCCAGCCGGACCTCTCTTCACCCCTCCAGCTTCTGCTCTCCTCACTCCTCCAGCCAGACCTCTCCTCACCCCTCCAGCCGGACCTCTCTTCACCCCTCCAGCCTCTGCTCTCCTCACCCCTCCAGCCTCCCGCCACATCATACTCTGATACCCAGAGCCGCCTCTATACTCTGCTACCCACAGAGCTGCCTCTATACTCTGCTACCCACAGAGCCGCCTCTATACTCTGCTACCCACAGAGCCGCCTCTATACTCTGCTACCCACAGAGCCGCCTCTATACTCTGCTACCCACAGAGCCGCCTCTATACTCTGCTACCCACAGAGCCGCCTCTATACTCTGCTACCCACAGAGCCGCCTCTATACTCTGCTACCCACAGAGCTGCCTCTATACTCTGCTACCCACAGAGCCCCCTGTATACTCTGCTACCCACTCACCCGCCTGTATACACACAATTCATTTCACTGCGCTCCCGATGCAATTGCATCGGGCCTTTTACTAGTATATAAATAAAGATATGTGTAAATATGTGCCTGATATCGTTCAGAGTACATAATAACAGGAATTGCATTTGACACGTGACAATATCTATATTCAAAAACAAAATGGCATCATACCCATACCCAGTGTATAAGGATCCTTATAACTACTCATTAGTAACAGTAATAGGAAACCAGTACCAATATGGTACTGGGTATGATGTCATTTTGCAAAATAGGACACATTGGTTTGATTAAGCACATAGTATCTTCTCTTTTCTTTATTTAGTTATGACTCCATTGTCCTTATTTGACTACCTTGGTTTGTTTTTGAATATAGATATTGTCATGTGTCAAACGCAATTCCTGTTATTACGTACTCTGAACGATATTAGGTACATATTTACACATATCTCAGGTAGACAGGGGGCAAGAGGAATCCTCGAGTCCTTTCAACACAACTGTGGCTCTCCCTGGCTCTCTTAGGCCATTTGCCCATGACGCGTCGTTTGATGCTTTTTTTGACGTAGGCTTTGAGAACCTGCATCAAAATCTGCATGTCTATCCTGAGACCAGCAAAGTCTATGACAGGTCAAAATTGCTGTGCCCACCTTGCACATATGGCTCAGAGTTCTTTTTTATACACCAAAATCTGCACCAAATCTGCAAGGACAAAAGCCACGTTTGCACTGCAATTCTGAACTCTCATAGACTTTGCTGGCATGCAAAGTTTGATGCAGATTCTCAAAATCTGCTATAAAAGAAGCATCAAGAGACGTACCATTGGCACAATGCCGTACAACAATATGGTGGGGTCATGTTCACAGAAAACATCCCCTATATGCTGTGAGAGCAGGTAAACAGGTACTGGTGAGAAAGTGACAAACGGTGCCATTCCACACATCACTGCAGTTCAGACTCGAGGGGTTACACAGGGGCTATCTTGCAAGTTTGAACTGCGCAGTACTCCATGACATCACCGCTCCTCCTTCTCACTGTCTCACGATACTGGTGAGATATATCAGCTATGTCTCGTGCGATATCGCAGCTCTCACGAGATGGCTAGTGTTACGAGTGCTGACTCCACTGCGGTTATCTCAGGTCACACAGCGGTATTTCCTGATACCTGATACCCACTGTGTAACCTGAAATAACTTCACCGAAGTCATGAGGATGTCTGAGGTTCATGAGTGGGCCTGGAAGCATTGTGACAGCGGTGCTGAAGCTTGCTAAGTAATAGTGTAACTAGAAAAAAACTAGAAAAAAATTGGTGGGGGTGGACAAGGAGGATAGGGATATCAGCGTAGGACTCATCGGACCTGAAGTCACTTTGTCGCAGTCGATGAGCAAACAGACATTGGCCAATGTGTGTACCAAGAACGTCAGAAATAAAAAGATAAGATTTTGAGTTTTTTGAAAAAAACTTAAGTTTTTAAACTTTTTTCTCACATATATATAGCTTGTTAGCATATGTACATCATTGGTAGTAGCCGAGTGCTGCAGAGCATTTTTTTCTAGTTATTTGATCCAGCAGCCCTGCTGGCACCGATTCACATTAGTCTGTGAGTGCTATGCAGTTTTTTTTCTGTTTTGTATCTTGTGGAGTTGCTGGCTCCATGCTGCAATTTGCACCCTTATTGGCTGCAGGTGATCTAGGGTCGAGAAGGAGTCTGCCCACTGAGAGGTGGGGGTGGACAAGGAGGATAGGGATATCAGCGTAAAACTCATCGGACCTGAAGTCACTTTGTCGCAGTCGATGAGCAAACAGACATTGGCCAATGTGTGTACCAAGAACTTCAGAAATAAAAAGATAAGATTTTGAGTTTTTTGAAAAAAACTTAAGTTTTTAAACTTCTTTTTCATATATATATAGCTTGTTAGCATATGTACATCATTGGTAGCAGCCGAGTGCTGCAGAGTATTTTTTTCTAATTATTTGATCCAGCAGCCCTGCTGGCACCGGTTCACATTAGTCTGTGAGTGCTATGCAGTTTTTTTTTTTCTGTTAAGTAATAGTGTAGGAAGATAATGTCTATGCCAAAACATTAGGTCTCCACTGTACAAAGGCAGCTTTTGGGCCCCTTTGAAGGTGTTTTCTAGGACTCTGATTTTGCCTCCCATTGATTTGAATGAGGTTCAGACATTTGTCGAACTAAAAATATCTTTTTGTCTGGACATACGTTGGCTATGGTAACAAGATGGTATGATGCATTCTCTACCTTCGTTACTGTCTGCCCTCTATAAAGTTTTACACATATCTGGTTATGTCCACTCAGCCATTGATTCCATACTCAGACAAGGGACTAACTCTGTGCGATGTTATGCCATGTACAGTTCACTGAAAAGACTCCAGGACTCATGAATGTTTCCACATATTTTTACATTACACCCTCAAACCTATTCTGGGCATTTCATATGGATTTTATATGATATACTAACACCAAGTAGCATGTATAGAAGTATCAAGGAAATTATACATGATTTTTCTAAATATTTAAAAAATATGAAGCTAAAAATTGCCATGTGAATTTATAAGAGCGACAGAAAGAGTTTTTGCAGACTCAACGGTAAGAAAAGATCGAATCCTAGAAATGTTTTTGAGGTGTAGGAGACATGAGTGAGTTATTGGATGTATTGTTGGATGGAGTTATTGGATGTAGGGAAAGAAGGAGAGATCTGAGTCTAATATAAAACCAAAGACAAAGGCGGGCTTCTAAGAAGTAATGGTAGAATCACACATTAAAATGGCACTATTGGGGTTAGGAAGGTTAGAAGAGGGAGAACACGAGAGGTTCAGCTTTTGATACATTTAGTTTAAGGTAACAAGAGAACATGATGTGAGAGAAAGCAGACAGGCAATCACTGGTATTTTGTAATAATGCAGGGGTGATCTTGAAAGAAGAGGTGCATAATTGGGTGTCATCAGCATAGAGATGGTACTGAAAGATGGTACTGTTTTGCCCAGTGGCACTGTATATAAGGAGAATAGGTGATGGCCTATGGAACCCTGAGGAACCATGACAGAAGAGGAAGATGAGCCAAAAAAAAATACAGCGAACGAGTGGTTAGAGAGGTAGGAGTAAAACCAAGAGAGAGCAGTTTCCTTAAGCCCAATAGAGTGGAGTATATTGAGGAGGAGCTGGTGATACACTATCAAATGATGCTGAGAAATCTAGGAGAATCAATAGAGAGTAGTGACCATTATATTTGGCTATTAGTAAATTAGAAACTTTAGTAAGGGAGGTTTCAGCGGAAACTGGATTATAGAGTGTCAAGTAGAGAGTTATCTGAGAGATAGCGGATCAGATGCAAAGGACCCAGCATTCCAGAAGTTTAGAGCTGAAGGGCAGATTACAGACAGGTCGAGGTCTGTTTCTTAAAATAATAGGTGTATGCTGGCGTGTTTGAAAAAGGAAGGAACAACTTCAGGTGAGAGGAACAGGTTAAATTTTTTGGTTAGCTGACGGATGATAGCCAGGAGAGGGCCTAGAGGAGATGTGAAGGAATAGGGTTACTGAAGCAAGTAGCAGTGCAAGAAGATGAAAGGAGTCGGGTAATTTCTTCTTCTGTGATGGGATCAAAGACAGAAAGTGCGCTGGATGAAGGAAGGAGGAATAAAAGAACATCGTTGCATCAGACCACTGGTCCGGTCTCTTCTTTACAGCAGCGCGGATCATCAGACACTTTTTGTCCCCCTGTTCTAAGAAATGAGGTTAAGAATAAATGACGAGTGGCAGATGGGGAGAGGGTAAATGGCAATAAGTATGTTAAAGTCCCCCTTTATGAGAATGAGTAGGTCAAAGGCTAGAAATTAGGAAAGCCATGTAGCAAAGTGATCGAGGAGCAGATGTGGAGGGGGGGTCCTGGAGGGTGATACATAATCGCCACTTGCAGGGAGAAGGGCCTGTAAATTCTTACAGAGTGGACCTTAGAAGAAGGGAAGTAAAGTGAGAGTACAGGAAGGATAACCTGAAATGCACAAGTCCAACACTTCCACCTGGTCTGTTCTCAGGGCTACGGTTATGTGAAAATGTAGGCCACTGTGCGAGAGAGCAGCAGTGGCAGTGGTGTCTGACTGCTGAATCCAGGTCTCAGTAAGAGCTAGATGGTTAAGAGAATGTGAAAGATTAAGTGTCCAGTCTCCTAAAATATAAAGCTAATTAATCCAAATACTAAACAAAGTAACAGGAAAATAATCTATTTTTATGAATTTACAATTTTTCCTCACCACTTAATAAAAAGTTAAACTATACGTTCCTGCACATTTAACTATTACACATAAAAAAGAAAAACAATGTAAGATAAATATCATTGTGATTGTACACACATATGGAATCATAATTACAGGTCATTTTTACAGCCCAATGAACGTTGTAAGCATAAACCCCACAAAAAAAAATGTGGATGTACATTTTTGCACAATTTCACTGCACTTGGTTTTTTCTCACCAATTTCCAGTACATTGAATAGTAAAAATGAAAAGTGTCCTTGCTGCCATTCAAAACTACAATTGTTACAATTTTCTCTCTTATAGAGTACAGTACACTAAAATTGCTCCTAACTGCCTAATTTCACTTCTGCAATGTATAATATACATTGCAGAAGTGAAATTAAGTAAAAGAAAGAGTTAAAAATAAAAAATCTGTATGCTCACCTGTCCGCGATCCACCACTGCCTCCAGCAAGGTCCGGTGCTTATAGGACCTGCCGTGATGTCACAACCTGGCAGCATCATCGGGTCACATGACCGCAGTTACCGCAGTAAGTGCAGTCATGTGACCCGATCAGCTGATCTGGTTGTGACGTCACCGCAGGTCCTATAAGCACTCGGACTTTGCTGGAGGCAGTGGTGGATCGCGGACAGGTGAGCATACAGATTTTTATTTTTAACTCTTTATTTTACTATATTTCACTTTCGCAATGTATATTATACATTGTGAAAGTGAAAGTGCCCCGCTGGGTCAGGATCCGTGATAATCACGGACCCGGACACAGAATAGGTCACCCCCTGTGGTGTCTTTTTCTGTCCGTGGGGTCCTACAAAAAGTAGGATCCCACGGACAGGAAATAAATCGTCATGTGAAAGCAGCACATGTTTGACATGTGTAAAAAAAATAATTAATGGTGAACAGATTGTTTCTAAGGATAAACATTGCCTTGTTCTGCTTTGTGGGTGAGACCATGCTACTTTATTGTGCCTACCATAGGAAAGTACTGTATTTTTTTGTTATTGAATGTTTTAGTTGAAGAAAAGCTGTTTATGTTACCATATATCAAATGTTTATGCCAGAAAATAAACATGGAATCTCGTAACTGTGGATCTCCTCAGCTATCAAAGAGCTTGAACCCCCACAAAAGCATTAAAGTTTACATACAGTATATACAAATAGTTTCACAAAACTTTATTTCAATTGATATTTTATATGATATACTTACAGGAGTTTAATTGTGACTGAACAATTCATCAGTATGAAATCTGTTATGGTACCGTCACCCGGGGTGATCTCTCTGGCGATGTTGCCGGCAACTTAGGGGCGTGGCTAAGTTGCAGCAACATCGCTCATGAGTTGCCGTGCGTGACAGGGTGATAATAAGGTGATAAGTTGCCTAACCAACATCGGCTTAAGTGGACACTAGGCAGCCTGATGTGTGAACTGGTTACGACAATCAACATCGGATAACCAGGGGCTGCGTCACCAGGAAGCGGCGGGGATGACGGATCTCCGCTTCACTGAGAAAATCTAAGTATTTAGTGGAGTCCCGCTAAAAGCTGCCAACGCAGCTGTGTGACCCTGACCATAGTACAATAGCGTAGAATTAGCTACGGTACTCTTGTGTGAGATGTAATGTTAGCCCACTCTGATCTCACTACAGAGCAATTACAAGCTGCTATGAGCATAACAGACATACAGTAAGTGTGTTTACTGAGACCTTTGAGTTTTCATTTCCAGAAAGGTAATGTGGGGGAAGAAATAGTATGTCAAAGGTAAAGGAGCAATTCAGAGCTGGTTTTAGACAAATCATAGCTCTGGCTTAATGATAAAAGGGGGGTCGGAAATGCTAACATATAGCATCATCACACAAAAACATTTAGCAACTTATTACCCAAGCTCATTTCCAACTGTTAAAGGATCACAATCAACTATAATGAAGTCGCCATACACTTGTTTATCAGCTTCTTTACATAAAATGATGATAAATGACGGGGACAAAATGTTCTGTAATAAATTATTCCATTTCCATGCAGTATCACATTATTAGCAGCATACTCCATATTTACATTGGGCGATGTGCTGTTAAAACCATGTTTTTTGCTCTGGCATAAACAATCCAATTACCCAATGAATGAGCATATTTTTGTTGATACGTTAAGTGATTGCAGACATGTTTACACCTACAAGCTCTACTTTATGCTTCCAGTATTTAGCACACACATCAGGATTTAAAAAAAAAATGCATGTGTGACCCTAGCCTTACACATATACAACTGTATACGCCCACAAAAGGTTAACATTGTTTAGATCGTTTGACTTTCAGGCTCCATATCTCACCATCCACTATAGCTTTGAGAATGAGACTACTTTCATGTTACAATTATCTTGGCGATTTCATACATAAATTTGACGGCAACTATTTAGCATACAATACGTTATGCAGATTCTTGTCATGTCACTGCATTGTTATTGTTTTACTCCTGGTGTCTTTTTCTTCCTGTATACTTCAAGTTACATCCTCTTCTCACATTCCCTAATACAACCCCTGGCAAAAATTATGGAATCACATGACTCGGAGGATGTTCATTTAGTTGTTTAATGTTGTACAAAAAAAGCAGATCAAAGACATGGCACAAAACTAAAGTAATTTCCAATGGCAGCTTTATGGCTTTAAGAAACACTAAAGGTACCGTCACACGCCGCAAAATCATAAAAGCGATATGTCGCCCCAGAGCAATCGCCGTGAAATTGCCTCACAGTTGCGGCGTGTGATTGGGCAATTTTGTGGCAATAAATCGCCTCTCGCCCGTCGCCTGATTCCTGAACAGTGCTCAGTAATCAGCCACAATCGTTAAGGCGATATTTCTGTGTTGTGGCATGTGAGAGTGTGATAGTGATGGAAAGAGCACTGCCTATGATTTCCCGTAGGCGTGCCTCTGCGTGCTGTAGTCCGCGCCCCATCTGAGATGATTGGTGTGGGCTACTGTGTTCCCATTGGCTGTCAGTTGACACCGTGCCATATTTGAAGAGCTGTGCCTTCAGCACCACACACATCTTCTGCTACACAACCATCCGCAAACTCAGTGCAATTACGCGTGCTATTGAATAGCGCAAGCTATGTTGTCCGCGTGTATTAATTTGCGCTGTGTCAAGTATAGTGCCACACATGACAGCTCAGATGTTGGCCTACATATCGTAGATGGGTGCTATGGGCCACACACTGCAATTGCCCTATGTGTGTGAATTTGGTGACGCTGCTGGGTACATTATACTGCTCCCACTCCCTTTGGGCCACACTGTATGCCGTGACTGTGTGTTCATGTCCATTATGATGTGTTCCCCCACATGGGAACGTTTCCACACCCATGGAAAATGCAATGGTGTTTGTAAGGGATGTAGGTACACTTCAGTACACACACGCAAAACATGTGTGCACACAAATACTTCACTTCAGCCATGGCAACTCTGCCATGGCGTGGACCAATGCAGGCACATATGTGCATAGTGTGGTTTGTACCTTACCGCCATCACCTACAGACGCACACTTAGCCATTCTTTAGTGTAATCCACTGTAATGCACAAGACCGCTCCTGTGTGATGCTTTGGCGCCTCGAAAGTGTGTTGCAGGAGTCACAATTGACAACACGAGCGTGTACTTAGTAGAACTCTGATAGACAATGGCTTCATGTATTAGCCAGCCTTCCAGAGCAGGCTGACCAATGGTAACGTTGTTGCGTTGTCCAATGAGCATGTATGAGGTGCGGTGTAAACCACTGTGGCACGCCTATGTCCTCACTGCGCTAAACATGTATGCCCACATTGCCTTTGACATTGCTGCGTGTGAAGCGGCGATGGAATTAGGCAACATTGGTTCCGCTGTAGGTGAGGCGATTTCCGGAGCGACACATCGCCTTAGCTTCAGGGTGACATTGCGTCATGTGATGCCACCATTGGCGATCTGAGGCGAGCAAGAAAATCAGGAGCGTGCATGTTAGATCACCGCATATCGCCAGGCGATATTGCGGCATGTAACGGTACCTTAAAGGAATTCAAGATGAAAAATGTGGTAGTCAGTAAGATTAATTTTTTTAGACCAAGCAGAGGGAAAAAATTATGGAATCACTCAATTCTGAGGAAAAAATATGGAATCATGAAAAACAAACACACAAAAGAACACTCATATACACAGGGCCGCCATCAGGGGGTGACAGCCCTGACTGGAGTCAGGGGCCCCGAGCCCAGGGGGGCCCGGCCGTGACTCCAGGGGGCGTGGCCATTTTGAGCAGGCTTCTCCGGGCCCCGTCCCCTATGTCTTGCAGGGCCCCCCCCCATTAATCACCCCCGCCGGGCCCTGGAGTTGTGTGGGAGAAGCTGCGGCAGGGAGCGATGGGCGCCGCCATGTTCTTTGTGGCCGGCACCCACTAACTGTACAGCCGGTCAGTAGAGGTTGAGACTTCTACACAATGGCCGCGGTCTCCATTTAGCCGCGGCCATTTTGTTGAAGTCTCAACTTCCACCGACCGGCTGTACAGTTAGTGAAATGCAGCCGGCCACAAAGAACATGGCGGCGCCCACAGCTAGGTGCCGCAGGCCCGCAGCTACTCCCCCGCAGGCAGCTCCAGGCCTGCAGATGTGCCCTCCGGGCTCTGGCACCCCTGCTCCGCATCCACAGCTCCCCCCAATGGTAAGTTATGAGGGGGACCAGGGTAGGGATGGGGCCATATATAGGGAGGGAGGCTGTGGGGATGGAGACAGGGAGGCTGTGGGGATGGAGACAGGGAGGCTGTGATGATGGAGACAGGGAGGCTGTGATGATAGAGACAGGGAGGCTGTGATGATTGAGACAGGGATGCTGTGATGATGGAGACAGGGAGGCTGTGGGGATGGAGACAGGGAGGCTGTGATGATGGAGACAGGGAGGCTGTGGGGATTGAGACAGGGAGGCTGTGGGGATGGAGACAGGGAGGCTGTGATGATGGAGACAGGTAGGCTGTGATGATGGAGACAGGGAGGCTGTGGGGATGGAGACAGGGAGGCTGTGATGATGGAGACAGGGAGGCTGTGATGATGGAGACAGGGAGGCTGTGGGGATGGAGACAGGGATGCTGTGGGGATGGACACAGGGAGGCTGTGATGATGGAGACAGGGAGGCTGTGATGATGGAGACAGGGAGGCTGTGATGATGGAGACAGGGAGGCTGTGGGGATGGAGACAGGGAGGCTGTGGGGATGGAGACAGGGAGGCTTTGATGATGGAGAAAGGGAGGCTGTGATGATGGAGACAGGGAGGCTGTGATGATGGAGACAGGGAGGCTGTGGGGATGGAGACAGGGAGATTCTGGGGATGGAGACAGGGAGGCTGTGGGGGAGACAGGGATGCAGTCAGGATGGAGGGAGGCTGTCGGTATGGAGGAAGGATGGAGAGAGGCTGTCAGGATGGAAGGAGGCTGTCAGGATGGAAGGAGGCTGTCAGGATGGAGGGAGGCTGTCAGGATGGAAGGAGGCTGTCAGGATGGAAGGAGGCTGTCAGGATGGAGGGATGCTGTGGGGATGGACACAGGAGGCTGTGATGATGGAGACAGGGAGGCTGTGATGATGGAGACAGGGAGGCTGTGGGGATGGAGACAGGGAGGCTGTGGGGATGGAGACAGGGAGGCTTTGATGATGGAGACAGGGAGGCTGTGATGATGGAGAAAGGGAGGCTGTGATGATGGAGACAGGGAGGCTGTGATGATGGAGACAGGGAGGCTGTGGGGATGGAGACAGGGAGATTGTGGGGATGGAGACAGGGATGCAGTCAGGATGGAGGGAGGCTGTCGGTATGGAGGAAGGATGGAGAGAGGCTGTCAGGATGGAAGGAGGCTGTCAGGATGGAAGGAGGCTGTCAGGATGGAGGGAGGCTGTCAGGATGGAAGGAGGCTGTCAGGATGGAAGGAGGCTGTCAGGATGGAGGGAGGCTGTCAGGCTGGAGGAAGGTTGTTGGGATGGAGGAAGTATAGAGGGAGGCTGTCAGGATGGAGGAAGGATGAAAGGAGGCTGTCGGGATGGAGGAAAGATGGAGGGAGGCCGTCAGGATAGAAGGAGGCTGTCGGGATGGAGGGAGGCTGTCGGGATGGAGGAATGCTGTTGGGATGGCGGAAGTATGGAGGGAGGCTGTCAGGGTGGAGGGACATTGTTGGGATGGAGGGAGGCTATCGCGATGGAGGAAGGATGGAGGGAGGCTGTCAGGATGGAAGAAGGATGAAGTGAGGCTGTCGGGATGGAGGAAGGATGAAGTGAGGCTGTCGGGATGGAAGAAGGATGGAAGGAGGCTGTCAGGATGGAGGAAGGATGGAGGGAGGCTGTCGGAATGGAGGTAAGCTGTTGGGATGTTGTCTATATGGCTGGCAGCCATCTCTATTGCGTACGGCCAGCAGTAGTCTCTATTGTGTATTCTCTATTGTGTATGGCCAGCAGCAGTTTCTATTGTGCATTCTTTATTGTATGTATAGCCAGCAGCAGTCTCCTTTGTCTGTACGGTCCGCAGCCATCTCTATTGTGTATACAGGTAGCAGCTGTCTCTATTCTGTATTCTCTATTGTATATACAGCTATTGTGTTTAGCATTATAGAAAAGAAGTTGCAACACACAATCAGCGGTGTTTATTCACTCTTCGTGGGGTGGCGCTTCAACAGGCATATAGTCAGGCATATGGTGGACTATATGCCTGTTGAAGCGCCACTTGCAGTGTGAAACGGCCATCGCCTTTGAGAACCCCCCGTTCTCCCACCCGCACCATGTAAGACCATACGAAGAGGGAATAAACACCGTTGATCCTACGATGTTGCAACTTCATTTCTATAACGCTAACCGGAAGTGATGAACTGCTAACTGGAAGTGTACACCGGGTGGTTTGAGCACTCAGCAGGCTGAATGCCGGAGTGCTGGTGATCAGGAAGGGGCACCCTGAAGCAATCTGCAAGTTGCAGCTCTCCAGAAACACCGTGGACAGATTGGTGCTGGCACCAAGAATCGTCAGAACCGTGATTATACAGCTATTGTGTATTCAGCCCACAGCAGTCTCAAGTGTGTGTGTAATATATAATAGAGAGAGTGTAAAAAAAGGGAAAACAGCACAAAAAATAGAAAAAAGTGGCCACGCATTGGGCAATAAAGTCCACTTTTATCTATTTTTTTGTGCTGTTTTTCTTTTTTTTTAATCTATTGTAAGGAACCATCTGGATTGCTGGTTGGGAAAGCTTTGCACATAAATTGAGGTAATTTTTGGTGCTGTTCCAATTTTTCACTATATACGTAATGTATGTTTGGGTGGAGGCGGATCTAGGGTGGAGGTGGAGCCTGGGTGGAGTCTGGGCGGAGTCTCAGGGGGTGGAGGCTGGGCAGAGTCTCAGGGGGGGCCCCAAAATTTTGTCAGTCAGGGGTCCCTGCCCTGCATATACATCCCTAGCATTTTCTTGCTCTTATAACAGCTTGTAGTCTCTGAGGCATGGACTTAGTGAGTGACAAACAGTACTCTTCATCAATCTGGCTCCAACGTTCTCTGATTGCTGTTGCCAGATCAGCTTTGCAGGTTGGAGCCTTGTCATGGACCATTTTCTTAAACTTCCACCAAAGATTTTCAATTGGATTGAGATCTGGACTATTTTCAGACCATGACATTGACCTTATGTGTCTTCTTTCAAGGAATGTTTTTACAGTTTTTGCTCTATGGCAAGATGCATTATCATCTTGAAAAATGATTTCATCATTCCCAAACATTCTTTCAATTGATGGGATAAGAAAACTGTCCAAAATATGAATGTAAGCGTGGGCATTTATTGAAGATGTAATGACAGCCATCTCCCCAGTTCCTTTACCTGACATGGATGCCCATATCATCAATGACTGTGGAAATTTGCATCTTTTCTTCATGCAGTCATCTTTATAAATCTCATTGGAACGGCACCAAACAAAAGTTCCATCATCATCACCTTGCCAAATGCAGATTTGCGATTCATCACTGAATATGACTTTTATCCATTCATCCACAGTCCACGATTGCTTTTCCTTAGACCATTGTAACCTTGTTTTTTTCTGTTTAGGTGTTAATGATGGCTTTTGTTTAGCTTTTCTGTATGTAAATCTCATTTCCTTTAGGCGGTTTCTTACAGTTCGGTCACAGACATTGACTCCAGTTTCCTCCCATTCGTTCCTCATTTGGTTTGTTGTGCATTTCCAGTTTTGGAGACATATTGCTTTAAGTTTTCGGCCTTGATGCGTTGATGTCTTCCTTGGTCTACCAGTATGTTTGCCCTTAACAACCTTCCCATGTAGTTTGTATTTGGTCCAGATTTTAGACACAGCGGATTGTGCACAACCAACATCTTTGGCAACATTGTGTGTTGATTTACCCTCTTTTAAGAGTTTGATAATCCTCTCCTTTGTTTCAATTGACATCTCTCATGTTGGAGCCGTGATTCATGTCAGTCCACTTGGTGCAACAGCTCTCCAAGGTGTGATCACTCCTTTTTAGATGCAGACTAACGAGCAGATCTTATTTTATGCAGTAGTTAGTATTGGGAATGAAAATTTACAGGGTGATTCCATAATTTTTTCCTCAGAATTATATGAATCCATTATTTTTCCCTCTGCTCTGGGCTGAAAAAAGGTATTCTTACTTACTACCACATTTTTTATCTTGATTTCTTTTAGTGTTTCTTAAAGCCATAAAGTTGGCATTTGAAATTAGTTTTGTGCCATGTCTGTGATCTGCTTTTTTTCAACATTAAACAACTGAATGAACATCCTCCGAGCCAGGTGATTCCATATTTTTTGCCAGGGATTTCAGCTCAGTGTGTTATTAGATTAATTCCCAAGTGAATGTTTATTGGTTCAAATTGAGGAGCCGCAATGAAAAAGATTTCCCAAGGAAAGAAAGAGAAACATCATCATCAATTATCACTAGCGGTCTCGCAGTCAAGAAAATTTCCAAACTGAATCATGTTAATGCCATGAGAGTTGCAAGAATATGAAATGGAATACATACATTTAAAAGATAAAGAAGAGGTATTTATGGATGCAAAATAGTATGAAAAGTTGAAATTAAAAGATGGGAAACGGATGATTTGGAGCAATGACGCAAATGTCAGTAGACTAGACTCAGATGGGTGCAAGAAACAATGGAAAAAAGGGATCAAGAAATTGAAGGCGCTGTCAAGTTCAGCGAAGGAAGCCTGATATGAGGTTGTTTAACTGCCAATGGTGTTGGATACTTATTCATGATTGATGTTAGTCTCAATGCAGAGCTATATGTAAGTATTAGTTATTTTGAACACTTGAATACTATGGGTATGAAGAGAATGACAAGCAGAACAATAACCCGAAGCATATGTCGAGATTGGTGAAGAAATGGTTCTATGGCAATGAAGCAGAAATGAATGTTTGGCCGCAACTGTACCTAGACCTCAACCCAATGAAACACTTGTGGGTAGAGTTGAAGAAAAAGCTGTATACATACCCAAATGAGTCGACCAGTAGGCACCACCATTGGAAACATGTAGAAGAGACATGGATCAGAAATAGGTCGGGACATGCATGAATTTGATTGAGAGCATGCCCAGAAGGATTCAGACAGTGTTGAAAGGTGGATTTACAAAATACTAACAAAACAATAAAAATGTTAGTTTATTATTTTAGGAGCAAAACAGTACAATGCCGTGACAGAAGAAGAATCTGCACAACTAATCATAGGCTACCTAGCAAATCAAATTTATGTATGAAATACCCAAGATGATTGTTTATAAAATGAAGTTGGTCTCACACTCAAAGCTGTAGTGAATCTTAAGATATGGAGTCTGAAAGTCAAAAGTTAAAAACATTGTTACCTTTTTCTTGTTAGTGTATAAACACACTGCATGTAAGGCTGGGGTCACACTTGCATTTTTTACATGCGTTTTTGGAGACCTGCGTTTTCAAAAACGCATGTAGAAACGCACCCATAGACCCTCATGCATTTTTAAAACAGCACCAAAAAATAGTGCATGCACTATTTTTGCATTGTTCACACACAATTTGCGTTTTTTGTAGCACTCCTAAAACCACATGCGTTTTTTTAAGAGTGCCAAAAAGTGTCCCTTGTGTGTCTGAAAAGATTAGAATCCTTTTTGGACTTTGTCATTTTTTCATCAAAAACGCAGGCAAAAACGCTAGCGTTAACGCAGGGTGCCTCAATGAGCCTTTTAAAAACGCTAGCGTTAACGCATGCATTAACGCAGGTGCCTATATGTGTCCTGCGTTAACGCATGCATTTCCCATAGGGCCCCATGTAAAAAAAACGCATGCGTTTTTGGGAGCAACCTCTGCGTTTTTTTCCAGCACCCAAAAAATGCTGCATGCAGCGGTTTTTGAACTGGGAGAAAAAGTGGAGCTGAAAAACGCATGTACACTCAAATGCACCCTGCGTTAACGCACGTGCGGTTTTTTTAACAGCCCAAAAAACGCAGAGAAGGTTAAAAAAGCTGATATGTGTGAACAATGCCTTTGGGTGCTGTTTTAAAAACGCATGCAAAAATGCAGGGTGCCATCAGACACCTTAAAAAACGCATGCTGAAATGAAAAAAACGCATGTGTTTTTTTAAGGCACTAAAAAAACTCATGCCAAGTGTGACCCCAGCTTAACATACACATCAGTTTATAACACACACACGCTGAATGTTACAAACACATCAGTATATAAAATACACATACACGTATGTTCACATAGCGCATACACACACACATACACCTAGCATATTAACCACATGTGTATATACACATCGCACATGCATACACATATCTGCAGAGCACACACATACCACACATATGAAGATTTATATAGTAAATGTATACTCACACGTGTAAATACATGCACAACCATTTGTATACAAACAGCAGATACATGCACAAATATACATATAGTGTGCCCTTCCCTAACGTCAGTCCTGATGCTATGAGGGGAGTTTATAGAAGCATTTGCAATATTACATGGCAAAATCTAGCTGTGCTGTACCTTACAACACACTGACTGAAGTGATGTAAAGGTGTTTGTCATCTGTGCTTTACTCCTAGCACTTTCTAATCTAGTCTGTAGCCAGGTGACTGTATCGTCCCAACCTGGGTTGCTTCCTTGTCCTTAAGCAGTCTATCACAGCCGAATCCGATAATCCGATACTGAAGTCCTTGTGGTTCTTTAGTCCGTTTTCTGATCCCCTTGGTCGGCACCGAAATGCCTAGGCCTAGGGTTATGGCTCGCTAACCGGATCCGAAGACCCTAGATTAGCTGCCTGTATCCAATCCAGTGACCTCTAGCCGGGACCGAAAATCCCTAGACTGAGGCCACTAGACAGAATCTAACTCCAATCTGCTGGTCAAAGTGAACAGTCCTCCTTATATACCCTCAGCCCTCATTGTAGGATATTGGGGACGTCATGATTGGTGCAATAACACAGTCTTTTCATTGGCTGAACTCCAATCCTCATTTAACATATTTTAGTACTATTGCAATCCAAATGCTGATCCAAATGCTAGCAGTGATACAATGGAATGTTAGTCTGAGACAATCAGTCTGCAAACCATGACATTAACACAATAGTGGCTGGAGCCTCAATCAACATTCACAGGGTAATAGACAATGGACGATTAGCATAATTAAGTTCTCTCGTCTGCTATGACAAACAGGTTAGATAATTACATTACCAAGCTAAACTTACACCAGTCATCTATGAAAATACTGTAGGAAATTCTCCTTGGCCAATACCAGTTTACAAACCTATATACAATATGATATGTCTGAGTTACATAAGAAATAATCATATGTCCTACATTGAAAGGGTCCATTTCGTCACATTCCTCCCCCTTCTTATGTAACCAGACAGGGCAGTCAAATATGATAAGTCTCTGGTCATCCTTCTCCTCTTGGCGGCATTGTCTTTTTTAATGGTGAAGTCAGCAACCGAGGCTTCCATCTATACACCTCCCCCAGATTACCTCCCCCAGGATGGGCAGACATATTGTGGACAAGCAGTAAAATGGGATTCAAGAGTTGGGCTCCCATAAACTTCTGGTTATCAATTCCCCCCCAGTCCATGACAACATTCTGTGTGTCTTTACTCACTGTTGATGGCTCAGAGGAGAATGATGGGGGCTGGGAACATGAATTATCCTCTGAAGGTGGGGTAGCAAGATCCACATCAGGGTGCTGCTTGGCTTCCTGGATGTTGGTGATGGCTGTGACAAACTGGCTGGATAGTCCTTGTCCTGGGTCAGCTTGCAAAACAACAGATGTGGGGGGCCATCCATGAGCCCCACTTCAACCTCCTCCTGGTTAGCCCCTGAATCAAAAGGTGTGGGAAGGCTGCTCACAAATCCCACATCAACCTCTTCCTGGTCAGTCTCCAAAGCAACAGGGATAGGGACGTTGTCCATAACCTCCAACTTGCCCTCTCCCTGCTCAGGCACGGTGTTGACAGGATCAATTTCTTGCAGTTCCAGGGCTTGGAACTGGTGTCCTTCCAAACTGTCACTGGATCCATGATGTGGCACACAGTTTAATTCCTTTGGGTCAATCTCGGCGGGGTCCTCATCATTCTCTGCATCCTTCTGGGCATGCCACTGGACCAATCTCTGGATCAAATCCGACCCTGTGTCAGTGTCCCTGGCTTCGATTTCTCGGAACAGACATGCCACCTCTAGTTGCAGTTTCCTATAGCGGCCGTACTTCCACTCCAGTCCTCGTCCCATGGCTGAGCTGGTGGGGTTGGACATGGCAAAGTCCGAAACCAGAATGCCTCACTATGGCCTGCTGGATATGCTTATATGCATCCCTGGTTGTTGAGCCCTTGGACGGTGTCCACGAACACCAGTCCCCTGCAGCTCCCCTGGATAAACCAGGCTGAGTAGTATCCCACCGCTGCCACCAATTGTGGAGACCCGGGGGTCAGTGGGTGCTCTCGTCCGCAGGCCCAGCCGCCTTTACAAAGACAACGTGGACCAGGGCTCACCCCCAACTGAGCGCCCGAGCTCCTTAACCGTGGGCGGAACACTACTCAGACAACACAGGGTCAGGGAATCACAATATCAAGGCTTTATTGGATCCCCAAACAGTTAACAGCATATAACGCATAACCAAGCAAAACACAACATGTAACAGGCAACAGAGTCTCACCCTTCCGCTGGCTCACCAGGGATTAGAATGTAGCACGGCAAAGTCTGTAGCCAGGTGACTGTATCGTCCCAACCTGGGTTGCTTCCTTGTCCTCAAGCAGTCTA